>CM065688.1:53638260-53755760 GCA_017654935.2 Phymorhynchus buccinoides | reverse complement strand
GTGTGTGTGTGTTTGTTTGTTGTTCTTGTTGTTGTTGTTGTTGTTGTTGTTGTTCTTCTTCTTCTTCTTCTTCTTCTTCTTCTTCTTCTTCTTCTTCTTCTTCTTCTTCTTCTTCTTCTTCTTCTTCTTCTTCTTCTACGATTTTAACGTCCTTCCACTAAAAGTTATTCAGACAATATTACATATTGCAGTATGGTTTTGGTGTGGTGAGTGTGAGTGGGTAAGTGAGTTTGTGTAAGTATTAAAGTAAGTAATAGTTTAGTGATATTATCATAACCCTTACCCCCACTACACCCCCATTAAAACAAAAGTTAAGCTTACACTTGAATATAACCGAACACTGAATCAAGAACAGAATAATCGTTTAGTATAGCCTACAGGATAGAGATAACGGAGTCGATCCATCAGTAAAACCGTCAGTACCCGAATTCTGAAAAAGCTCTCTTGCTCTTGCACATTGAATCAGTGTGTGCGTGTGCGTGTATGTGTGTGTGTGTGTGTGTGTGTGTGTGCGCGCGCGTGTGTGTGTGTGTGTGTGTGTGTATGTGTGTGTGGCGTGCGTGTGTCTGTGTGTGTGTGTGTGTGTGTGTGTGTGTGTGCGTGCGCGCGCGCGTGCGTGTGTGTATGTGTGTGTGGCGTGCGTGTGTGTGTGTGTGTCTGTCTGTCTGTGCGCGAGGTAAATCACCACCTAATGTCTCTGTCAATTTATAGGCAATTGGCTATATCCGCATTGTTAACTAACTGGTGTGTAACAGGTATTTCTGTTGGTGAAAATTATACACACACAGATAAGTAGAGAGACTCAACTTCCTGCTGGGGAAAACCGACTCTTTTCTTAACTTGCTCGGTCATCAACTAAACAAAATAGCATTATATGAGAAACTGCTTGTCTCAAAAGCCCATAGTTCTTTTTGTTCGTAAAAATGTATATAATTATGGTCGGAACTAGAGTAATAATAATAATAATAACAACAATAATAATAATAATAATAATAATAATAATAATAATAATAATAATAATAATAATAATAATAAAGAAAACTTGTATAGCACATATTCCATACTACCTGCTCATGGCGCTTTACAAAGAATACATTTAACGAAATCACATCAATACCCATGCTCGCACGCACACATGCACACACACTGGCGAACACGGCATATCATTTAGGCCTACATGCGCATGCACACATACATACATATGTACGTACGTGCGTACATACATACATACAGACACAAACACACACACATACATACACACTTATGCCTACACACGCACACACGTGCATGCACGGAAATATGCGCACATGCATAAGCACATGCCAGCGCGCGCATGCGCGCACGAACACACACACCTGTCTCCCACCTTTCCCCTGCCCTTCCTCATCCGCACACGCTTTCATTCTCACAATCCGATCATGGTGGACAGTAGTGTTCAGAGAATAGATGGGTTTTCAGGTTGGTTTTGAAAACTGACAGGGAGTTGGAATGTCTGAGAGACAGAGGGAGTTTGTTCCAAGTAGCTGGGGCCTGAAAAGAAAAATTAAGAATACATGTACCTTAATTAGTCGGAACAAACCCTGCAATGGAAACGTTTGTATGTCGCATTTGTTCCTTTATTAGTTCCAGAGCAAAGCTTCGGGAAGCATTGATTTTGTTTCTTCCGTCCGTCCATCCGTGCGTGCGTGCGTCCGATCGCGTTTTCTCGAAAACCATTGAATCTATTTCAATCATTTTTTAGTGTGCAAGTAGTAGAGGATATTACCTATCGACTGGTTGCTTTAGTTTTATTTTAAGGTCAAGGTCATGCTGATTAAGGAGTTCAAACTCCAAAACACTTAATCGTTTATACCTCGCGAACTTTTGCACGTATTTCAATGCGATTTTTATCACAACGTTTTTTGATAAAAAAGGGCTAAGATATCACAATCATGAATTTGTCTGTGCGCGCGTGCGTGCGAATCACGGGGTTCGAACCCCAAAGCTGTATCTCAAGAACTGTTGCATGGAATCGCTTCAAATTTACTGTGGTGGTGCATCACGGTACGCAGAAGGTCCCATGCACAAATGACCTTGACCTTGTTTCTTTGTTGTTTTTGTTCTTCTTCTCTATCCATCTCTCTCTCTCTCTCTCTCTCTCTCTCTCTCTCTCTCTCTCTCTCTCTCTCTCTCTCTCTCTCTCTCTCTCTCTCTCTCTCTCTCTCTCTCTCTCTCCGGTGAATAATTTTATTTGTATTCATTTGTCTATATTTCATTATTATTTCCTTCATTAAGAGTAGACTGTTATTTGACAGTACCCCCTTGCCGTAAGGGCTTATACGTATATGTGCTAAGGGCAATAACATCTATTTGAATTTTGAATTTGAACTCTCTCTCTCTCTCTCTCTCTCTCTCTCTCTCTCTCTCTCTCTCTCTCTCTCTCTCTCTCTCTCTCTCTCTCTCTCTCTCTCTCTCTCTCTCTCTCTCTCTATCTATCTATCTATCTATCTATCTATCTCTAATAGCATGTACCTTGCTGATGACATTAAATAATTCATTTGTCATTTGTCATCATCTCTCTCTATCTCTATCTCTCTCTCTCACACACAACCACCACCCCTTCTCTCTCTGTCAGCTTCCTCCTCCCCTCTCCCTCCTCCTCTCCCTCTCTCTTTTTCATACCTTCCTATATTCCTTTCCTTCCCCACCCTGCTGATCCTCTGCCCTTACTGTACACAGACTGCCACGGGCTGCACAAGGCAGGCTACAACATCTCCGGGTCTCACGTGCTCTACATGAACAAGACCTCGCCCTTTCTGGTGAGTTCACAATAACGTTTAATATGGACGTTTTCTTTTCGAGAAGTACAGTAATATCAAGGACGTTTTAATAGACACGGAAATTATTATTATTATTGCAAAAGTTATGCTATCTACACACCTATTGGGCATTTGCTGCAGGTGTTTGATTTTGTTGGATTTATGCATGTTGTGTGTGCTGCTTTTTTTAAAAGAATTAATTTGTGTAAACAAAATTCTGTGTAATATCACTTATGACATGAAAAGACTTTTAAGTTTAAATGAAAGATTCTTATTCTTCTTCACAATAAAGGACCTTTGGAATAGTCTGTAGAGTTGTCTTGATTGTTCCAATTCATGCATCTCTCCTCTTTCTCCTTCTGTCTCTCTCTCTCTCTCTCTCTCTCTCTCTCTCTCTCTCTCTCTCTCTCTCTCTCTCTCTCTCTCTCTCTCTCTCTCTCTCTCTCTCATCTTTCTTTTTCTTTCTCTCCCTGAGTTCTTCTCTCGTCTGTGGACTTTCTTGATTATCCCAATTTATGCATATTTCCTCTCTCATTTCCTCTCTCATTTCCTCTCTCTCTCCGTCTCTCTCCGTCTCTCTCTCTCTCTCTCTCTCTCTCTCTCTCTCTCTCTCTCTCTCTCTCTCTCTCTCTCTCATACTTTATGTCTTTTTTTCTCTCTCTGACAGGTTCACTGCGAGTTCACCCAGGATCAAGGGTACACGGTGATCCAGCGTCGCATGGACTACAGAGTGAACTTCGTGGAGACACTGGACACCTATATCAAAGGCTTTGGTAACGTGCAGTACGACTACTGGGCTGGACTGAATGTCATCAGCCACCTTACCCTGATTGGTAGGCTAACACTGTGTTGCATAGTCATGTAATGTAAAGCATGGTATGGTATGGTACTTCGTGGAGACACTGGACACCTGCATCAAGGGCTTTGGTAACGTGCAGTACAACTACTGGGCTGGACTGAATGTCATCAGCCACCTTACCCTGATTGGTAGGCTAACACTGTGTTGCATAGTCATGTAATGTAAAGCATGGTATGGTATGGTACTTCGTGGAGACACTGGACACCTGCATCAAGGGCTTTGGTAACGTGCAGTACAACTACTGGGCTGGACTGAATGTCATCAGCCACCTTACCCTGATTGGTAGGCTAACACTGTGTTGCATAGTCATGTAATGTAAAGCATGGTATGGTATGGTACTTCGTGGAGACACTGGACACCTGCATCAAGGGCTTTGGTAACGTGCAGTACGACTACTGGGCTGGACTGAATGTCATCAGCCACCTTACCCTGATTGGTAGGCTAACACTGTGTTGCATAGTCATGTAATGTAAAGCATGGTATGGTATGGTACTTCGTGGAGACACTGGACACCTGCATCAAGGGCTTTGGTAACGTGCAGTACGACTACTGGGCTGGACTGAATGTCATCAGCCACCTTACCCTGATTGGTAGGCTAACACTGTGTTGCATAGTCATGTAATGTAAAGCATGGTATGGTATGGTACTTCGTGGAGACACTGGACACCTATATCAAGGGCTTTGGTAACGTGCAGTACAACTACTGGGCTGGACTGAATGTCATCAGCCACCTTACCCTGATTGGTAGGCTAACACTGTGTTGCATAGTCATGTAATGTAAAGCATGGTATGGTATGGTACTTCGTGGAGACACTGGACACCTGCATCAAGGGCTTTGGTAACGTGCAGTACAACTACTGGGCTGGACTGAATGTCATCAGCCACCTTACCCTGATTGGTAGGCTAACACTGTGTTGCATAGTCATGTAATGTAAAGCATGGTATGGTATGGTACTTCGTGGAGACACTGGACACCTGCATCAAGGGCTTTGGTAACGTGCAGTACGACTACTGGGCTGGACTGAATGTCATCAGCCACCTTACCCTGATTGGTAGGCTAACACTGTGTTGCATAGTCATGTAATGTAAAGCATGGTATGGTATGGTATGGTACTACGTGGAGACACTGGACACCTGCATCAAGGGCTTTGGTAACGTGCAGTACGACTACTGGGCTGGACTGAATGTCATCAGCCACCTTACCCTGATTGGTAGGCTAACACTGTGTTGCATAGTCATGTAATGTAAAGCATGGTATGGTATGGTACTTCGTGGAGACACTGGACACCTATATCAAGGGCTTTGGTAACGTGCAGTACAACTACTGGGCTGGACTGAATGTCATCAGCCACCTTACCCTGATTGGTAGGCTAACACTGTGTTGCATAGTCATGTAATGTAAAGCATGGTATGGTATGGTACTTCGTGGAGACACTGGACACCTGCATCAAGGGCTTTGGTAACGTGCAGTACGACTACTGGGCTGGAATGAATGTCATCAGTCACCTTACCCTGACTGGTAGGCTGGTATTTTGTTCACGATGTTTGTGTGGATGTGCGGTTGATGCGATATGAACATGACTTATTGCGCATCAAAACTGATTTTATACAATATATAACGGTTCTCTGCGACAATGCCTTTCAATGCCTACTTCTGTCATATGAAGTAACTTTAGTTGCTCCTTGTTCATATCCATTTGTTTTCTCCTTGGCTACTTCTACAATCTCATGAATATACTCCTTTTTCAATGGATGGTTTTTTTTAGGGCACTGGTCCTTTTCAGGGCTCTAAGACTTTTTACGGCTCACATCCTCTTCAGGGCACAAGTCCTTCTAAAGGCAGTAGTTCATTTGAGGTCTCCAATCGTTTTCAGGACTGGAAGGCTCTAGTCTTTTTCAGGGCTCAACTTTTCAGGGTTTAATCCTTTTCAGGGATCTATATCTTTTCAAGGCTGTATGAATTTTTAAGGTTCTAGGACTTTCAGGGCTCTGAGACGTTTTAGGGCCGTAGTCCTTTTGAGGGCTATTGGACTTTTTAGGGCTCTAGGACTTCCAATTTAAGACTTTTCAGGGCTCTAGTCCTTTTTAGGGCTGTATAATTCTGTAAAGGACTCTTGTCCTTTTCAGGATTGTAGGACATTTCAGTGCTCCCTATGGGTTTTCAGGGCTCTAGTCCTTTTTAGGGCTGTATAATTGTGTAAAGGACTCTTGTCCTTTTCAGGGTTGCAGCTAGAACATTTCAGGGCTGTAGGACTTCTAAGAACTTTAGTCCTTTTCAGGGTTCTAGGACGTTTCAGTCTAAGACTTTTCAGGACTCTAGTTGTTTTCTGGACTGTTCAGTTCCTTCTCATGACTCTTGTCCTTCACCCAGGGAGCTGTTGAATCATGAGGTCTTGGGCAGATTTCCCCTCTCAACAGTTTCGTGTCGCTGTGTGGTGTGTCAGGCAACAAGGTGCTGACCATCAACATGCAGAACTACCGAGGCACCAACCGCAACGCCCGCTACACGTACTTCCAGGTGCAGGCCCAGAGCGCCAAGTACCAGATGACCGTGGCCGGCTTTTCCGGGGCAGGCCTCCTCGACGACCTGGGCCACAGCAACGGCATGCCGTTCCACGTAAGGACTCTGTGTGGATGGGTGGGGCGGGGGTTCGATGTGTGTGTGTGTTTAGGGGGTGCGTGGGTGTTGTTTTTGTGTGTGTGTCTCCGTGTGTGTGTGTCTGTGCGCGCGCTCGAGTAGTGTCCAATAATGAACCCCAGATAGCAAAGGAGGCAACTAGTATTCTGGAAACCTGAGCTGAATTCTGTTTATAGCGGAGATTCCTTGCCCAATGTGTTTTAGACTTGTGATGTTTCCAAGCGCTTCTTATGTACTTGTTTTCATAATTGTAGATTTCTGAACCCCAAATAAGCCTACGTGCATGTGTTCAGATGTCAACATTCCAAAGCCTATCAATGTGCGCGTGTTCAGACTTATGCCATTCCAAACTCCATCTATATGGCCATGATTTTCAAAGATTTCCAAAGTACACTGTTTTCTGACACGCGGTGCTCCATACCCCAATTATGTGCAGGGTTTCAGAGCCTAACAGAGCTCTAGATTGTCTGGGGGACCGGGTCATTGATGACCTGAATTGACCCTTCGTTTTATCAGGGTCACATGACCCATAAAGTCTGAAAACAATCTGAAGCTCTGACAAATTAGGCCTACTGCCCCCCAATTTGAAGCTCTACCCTAACAGGAAATGTTCGCCAATAGCCAAGGGACACAATTTCATTGTTTGCGCGAGTGACTTTCAATCCGATTTTGTGGTAAAATGACACTTTTTTGTCTCCAAAAATCGTCTATTATTGAGAACACATTTCATTTACGAGTGTCAGACTTGTTACGTTCCCACTGCAATTGTGTGTTGTTGTTGTTGTCGTTCCCTGGCTTAAAGACTCCAGGGATCATCCCAAAAGCCGAAGCAATAGGGCGTTTGCTACGAGTGTTCGTTCAAAAAACTAGACTACTAATTTGCCCGAGCTCGTTCTGCCCGAGTTGCGCTGACCTTTCTAATTCAAATCTCTAAATTCAACTCAGTGAAATTCAAGGTCACCGGCGCGTGGCAAATGCTCTATTGAGCACTATGGTACAAGCTAGGGATGAGAACAATACGTGTGTGACCGTTTTGGATTACCCCACCACGTGGGCAGCCACACTCCGACTTCGGAGGATTTGGCACTGATGTTATGCTAGGAGCTTCTCTCTCTCTCTCTCTGTCTCTCTCTCTCTTCTCTCATTGTCTGTCTCTCTGTGTGCGCGCGCGCACGCGCGCGTGTATGTGTGTTTTAAATATGCACATCTCTAAGTTGATGTAATGAATTTTAATGATAATTATTTGGTTACTGTTCTTTCAGTTATGTTGTATTTCTGTCATGCTGTTGCAAATAACCTGAATTTCTCTTTTGGAGATATTAAAGTATACTTGAACTTGAACATTTTGATGTAGCCTTGGTGTTCTAGCTTATGTCAATTAGTCTGACACGGCCTTATGCCAAAGCGGTACAACTGTGTATATGCTACCTTGTTTATTTCAGACGTACGACGTTCCAGACCCCAACAACTGCGCTGTGCAGATGAAGGCGGGCTGGTGGTACAACTACTGCGCCTACACGCTGCCCAACGGCTACTACTACCCCCCTGGAAACTACTCCCCCCCCGGTCAGTACTACGACGGCATCTTCTGGGAGAGCTTCGGCGGATTCCAGAACTCCCTCAAGTTCATCAGCATGACCGTGTCCCCGAACTGAATCTCTTGTGGCTTAATGAATGCTAGAAGGAGGTAGAATACTATTATCGTTCTTCTCGAGTTAAAGTCTGACGATAGTATCACAAAAATAACGAATAAGGTTGATAGTTCCTTCTGGTTTTTACCCGAGAAAGTATGATAGTTACCTTCTGGCGTGTAATCTACGTAACCCTCGATTTGTGAATCTGTAGAAAGTTTCAAAGCTAGTGTGCTTGATTTTTGTAATTTGAGAATACGTCTTTTTTTCTATGTTATAGCTATATAGTTGTAGACTGTGTGTGTGTGTGTGTTGGGGGGTTGGGGGTAATTCTTCTCATTTCTGTCAAGTTTTGACAAGATTAATTCAGTATAATTATTGTCTTTTGTTGTTGTTTTTGTTAGTTTGGGCTCCTGTGTTGTTTGCATGTGTGCAAAGCACGTGTGCGCTTGTGTGTGTGTGCGTGCGCGCGCTTGCTTGCTTCAAAATTATTAAAACTGAAGGTTCCAGAAACGAAGAGATCGTGATGTTTAGTTTTGTTTTTGTGCCACCAGAGATCTGATTACTTTGGACTTAAATGTATATGGTGCTTATGTTTTGTTGGCCTCAGTTCTTGTCAAATAATTTATGTCGATTATTCCTTTAAACCAGGTCCTTTTCTTTCTTAATACAGTGAATTGTGATCTGACTGAATCCATTGGAGTTGTAGTTTTGTCAGTGTCCATATCGATTGCTTTATTGTTGTTGTTTTGTTTCAACTACCATGTATTGGTTTTTGATATCCATTTTGTATTCGTTCCTGCATACACTGTATATGTTGTATGATGCTCTAAGGAACAAAATCTCACAAAATGCTTTTCTGAAACTTATTGCGAGCTAAAGAAATTAGACAGCCAAACAAATAGAATGCATCGTAAAAGCCTTTCTCTGAAGTCCAAGATGATGAATAAATGTTTTTTTAAAATAATAAAGTGAAGTACAATGCCATGTCCTTGTCATGTTTCATTCCATTGTGCTCTCTCTCTCTCTCTCTCTGTGACCTAATCGCGCGCGCGCACACACACTTATTCTGGCGCTCATATACACAGAGAGGTCGAGAAATAGACCCTAGCGACAACCAAATACTTCGTCTCCCAGGATGTTGAGGTCTTGTTGGAGGTTGTCATGATCTTTGCTTGAATTGACAGGTCGATGGCAGAGTGTGTCGTTCGCAAAAAGACAATGGCAGAGAAACTTCTTCTTCTTCTATCTATTACCGGACTGGGCCTCACGGCGTTTAAGGCCTTCGCACACTAGCATCAGGCGTCAATTGTTTCTCAGAGCAACGCCTTGACGCGTTGACGCCTGCATCACAGCACACATTTCCGGTTCGAGCAAGTCTGCCAAATTTTTTTCTTCAATCAGAGTTATGGTCCTTCCGTCCGTTGTGATTGGCTAGTTTCACGATCTCTGCGATCTTGAGCATCAAAATGGTCGACTTATGGCGATATTTTTCACGCCAGAGGGCAGTCAATGCACTAGGGGCTTATCACGCGATTTTCTTAGTTGGGCGTAGTGAGAGAGAGAGAGATGGTAGGACTACTCACTCTCTCTCTCATTTTCTTTATCCCCAACTAAGAATATAGAGAGGATTAGCCCCACACGAGCGTCATGCCCTCTGGCGTGAAAAAAATCCCACTAAGTCTCTCATTAGAGCCGGTTCTATTCTCGAGCAACAAAAAATCGCGTAGCTACGCATCAAAAATCCTGCCGCGCCGCGAATCTCTCACACGCAAGCGGTGCATCAAACTGCGCTTTGCGGCAAAAAATCGCCGCGATCTCGAGATCTTGACGCTAGTGTGCGAAGCCCTTTAAAGTCCAACTTTGTACACGACTGACAGGCGGCGTGTGCTCTCAATGCCTAATTTTAAAAACTTGAATAATAATTTGGGATCATTCCCTAAAACGTGAGGTTAAAGCTATACACACTGGTCCACTGGGACATCAGCAGACGGAGGCCTGGTGGCTGATGTAGATGTCACCGTGGGGAGAAAGAGTGGTAGAGGTCTGGGTGGGCTGTCCTTTCTTGATAAAATCTCTGGGCTCCTCTCGTTCTGGGGTCGATCGCTGGGGCGCAGATACTGGCTTGCGTTCAAATCAAAGAAATCAGGGGAAGTCAATATTAAAGTAAAAAAAGTGAAACGGGGTCAATCATGCTTTGTACCACTGAACGGTCCTTGTCCTACTGGTCGTCGCCCTGTCTACCCACCAAAACTCTCTCTCTCTCTCTCTCTCTCTCTCTCTCTCTCTCTCTCTCTCAAGAAGCTGTTATTTATGCTTACTCAGTTTATCCTCATTAAACATTTCGATCTCTCTCTCTCTCTCTCTCTCTCTCTCTCTCTCTCTCTCTCTCTCTCTCTCTCTCTCTCTCTCTCTCTCTCTCTCTCTCTCTCTCTCTCAACCACATCGATTAAGATATTCAAACGTAATTCAAAATGATTTATCCTGTATTTTTGGCCCAGGTATAGAAGAATCGGAATTACATTTTATTTTAATATGCTCTGCTTATAAAACCTTTAGAGAGCAACTAATTCCCCCCAAATGCTACAATCATCCCAATGCTTTTAAATTAGTTTTATTATTTACTGATATTAAAGCATGCTCATCTCTTTCTCTTTTTCTATCTAAAGTGTTTGCTTTTAGAAGTGAATCGCTTGTCTCTGAATAAATTCTTTTTCTCAAATTATTCCCCCCAATTTATGGATTATATGTATGTGCATGATTTTATTGTTTTAGTTTACATTTATGTATGGATAAAAAGTATTGATTCGGGCAGAGAGGCCTAATCAATAAAAACTTCAGACCCCTCTCTCTCTCTCTCTCTCTTGTTGTTTATAATCTCTTCGTCGCCTTATTTTTCTTGCAATAATGGTCAAAAACGTTAACTGGGAGAAGAATTATAATAAACACTAAAACAGTGCAAACTCTAAAATCGAGCGGGAGTTGTAACGAACCATCTTACCAAGGACAAATTTCCTTTACTGTCTGTGACGCAAGAATTGACGTCAATCTTCGTAGTTCCGAAGACTGAATGTTCCAACTCTTTGTCCAGGTGACTCACTGACTGCATTCCAACTGGAGAAATGGCAAGTAGGCATTGATTGAAGAGGATAGTCAACAGAGGGTGGAGGGGAAGAGGGGGGGGGGAGCGGGAGCAGGACGGGGAAAAACTTGGGGGATTATCGTTGTTCATCATTTACTCTAGACAGTCTAGTAGACTTGTTTTTTCTTGATGCGTTTGCGAAAAACAAAGTCTGAAATACTCAAATAGGCAGACCGACGAACATACTGTTGTTCACGGAGTTAGAAAGAAGATAGCGATGGACGACGGTCACGATGAGGAATTCAACCAACAGTCCGACCCGCCGTTATCTGAGCCCGTTGTGCAGTGGTTGCAGAAGGAAGTGGACATCAGTGAACTGGCCTACGTGGTGCCTTTAGTCATCCTGGGCACGCTGTCCAACGTGTGCGTCCTGTGGGTCTGGTCCTTGATCAGCTCAGATCGCCGCAGAACCACCCCCACCATCTACCTCTTCAGAGCCCTGGCGGTGGCCGACTTGTTCTACCTGCTGTCATACCCCCCGACCTGCTATTTGAACGTACACAATTACTACCTGAGGGTGTTCTTGTGTATCGTGTGCTTCGGCAATCGAATCCTGAGCATCTACATCACGCTGATGCTGGCCGTGGTTCGCTTCGTCATGGTCTTCCATCCTCTCAAAGCCGAACGCATGTTGGCTCCGGATCGGTTGAAGCTGACCCTGGCGCTGCTCGCCGTCTTCTCTCTGACGCTGCAGGCCATGATGGTCGTCAGGCTGGTCCTGGTCCCTAGGAAATACTACTGGCTGATCAGCATAGCGAGGGCCACGGTGGGGCTGATTTTGCCCGCCGTGGTGCAGAACGTTCTGATGTTCATGGTGCTGTGGAAAGTCTGGAAGTTCTCCAAGACCCTGTCCGTGACAATGGAGGAGGTGAACAAACAGCTTCAGACTTCGGAACATCTGATATTAGGCACTGACAGGAGAGAGAGGCCGGGCAGTGGAAACAAAGCTTCAATGACGCCTCAGTGGCGCAAAATCTCCACGGCAGTTGACCGTGTAACCACAGCGTTTGAAAAGGCTCGACGGCGCAAAATGTCCACAACAGTTGACCGTGTAACCAAAGCTTTAAAAAAGGCTCGACAGCGCAAAATGTCCACAGCAGTTGACCGTGTAACCAAAGTTTTAGAAAAGGCTCGACAGCGCAAAATGTCCACAGCAGTTGACCATGTAAACGAACATTTAGAAGTGGCTAGACAGCGCAAAATGTCTACAGCGGTTGACCGTGTAAACATTTCACCTTCAAAAGAACGAGCTCTTCAAACGATAAGTGAAGTAGATATCGATGCAGTCTCCAAACTCGGAAGCAAATCCCGCGGTAGTAGTAGCCATGCACATCACCACACTCTGGGAAGGTCAGCCCTCTCTGAAAGCTCCATGGATGTGGAAAAAACAAACTTGGAGGATACCAATTCTTTAAGCGTGAGAGAATCGATGGTCACGGAGTCGGAAGAATGCAACAACTTCAGCAACAACGTCGATCCTTTGCAGTTCAGCACTTCCTCGCGGGCAGAATCCCCCACGTCTCCTTGGCTTAGCGGAATCCTCAACTTCAGCCCCAAGAGTCCAGATCACTCAGCTCAAGAAATTCCGAGGGGTTTCCACTGGGGGTTGGTGTTCACGACCTTCTGCATCTGCTTGACGACCTTCGTGACATACCCCGTGTGTTCCTTGATATCCATCCTGTTTTACCACACCAGCCTGATGCCCACGGGTGTGCTGCAGAGGATCTGCGTGGTGGTTAAACTGGTGAACAGCGGCATCAACATCGTGTTCTACGCCTCCCTGCAATCCTTTCGCCACACCATCATCTCCAAGGCAAAGACCACCAACACCATGATGCTGGAAATGTGGCCCTCCCGGACATCTGCTCAGCTGTAGTGGTAGTACTAGCAGTAGTAGGGTAACTTCCCGAATCGTCTTTTCCCATTTCGCCTTATTCCCATATTGCCTTTTCTTTTGTTCATTACGCCTTCTCACACGATGTTCTTTGAGCTGAGAGAGAGAGAGAGAGAGAGACTGACAGACGATAGTTAGATTGAGTGCGTGAACAAGATTGAAGGACAGTGGAAAAGAGAAAGAAGGCGAAATGACGCTACTGATATGGCGAATTGCAACCCTTTGACAACAATCTTCATCTTGGCATAACTCCAAAAAAGAGACGTTCCCATCCATAAGGTGAAATGGCAAAGGGCGATTCGGAACGTACCTTTAGTAAGAGAAGTAGTAACGGTGGTGGTAATATTTGTTGAAGTAGCAGTGGTGTTGGTAGTAGTTAGGGTAAGAGTTGGGCCTTGCAAACCTTTCTCGTTGGGGTTTCATGGAGATTTGCTAAACTAGAATATTAATTATCAAGAACATAATGACTTTTTTTTCTCATTTGAGAAAAGTATTAAAACAAAATTCGACAACATTATTGTCCATGTATATGCATGTTTTTTCTACCTCTGACTACATCTGAGCACTCCCTTTCTCTCTGTGTCAGTGTCACTTCATTTTTGTCCCTAATGTTATCTCTTTTCGTAGTCCCAGATCTGCAATGGGAACGAGGGCATGTGTGTTGCTCTGTCCCTGCCCGCGCCTAAACTACTAAACCAATCTTCTTTTTTTTAATTGAACATTGGGTTTTTCTTCCCATTGTTTCACAAATTACTCGCCTTATGTTATTTTGTCCAAATAGTTCTTTATGAATGCTTGCTCCTGCATGCATGTGCGAGTGTGTGTAAATGTAAGTGTGTGTGAGTTTATGTGTGTCTGTGTGTGTTGAATGCAAGTTGTGCGCATATTGAATGAGAGGGTGTGTATGGTTTGTACGTGTCTGCTTGTGTTGTATTCAATTTTGTCCACACAAAAATTGTACCATCTTTATTTGTTTTAATTTTTACTGTATCCAAACACTTCTCAAACTTGAAACAAGCATAAGAACCAAAATACAAACAGACACAAAACAAAACTAACACTTTCTTTTGTTCACTTTATTTGAACATGCTCAGAGAATGAAATAGTGAGGCCAATTTCGTCATGCTCAGAGAAGCATGTTAAGCATTGCCATCAGGCACATCACACTGACCAAAAATCCCAACCTTTCAGTTTCACTCAGTCATAGCCCAGGCTCCCAATCACAAAAAGCAACATTCCCTGAAAATCTCATGAAAGTTCCAGAATCTTAGTTTAGTTAATATCTAAACTCTTCCAGTGCCTAGCCACTGTAAATAAGTCCTACGGGATGACGATGAGATTAGCATGATGATGAGATTAGCGTCCAATTGGTCAGAGATCCTTATGGACGGGAAAGTCGTACAGTGGAACCTCCCTTTGAAGACCTTGAAAAATCATCCAAAATAAGGTCTTCAGTGGGAGGGAGTTGTATGCTATAAGGGAGGTAATTTTAATACTTACAAAGAAAGGCAATGTCTCTGAGAGGTAGGTCTTTAAGTGGGAGGGAGTCTTATAAGGGGAGATCTTATAAGGGAGGTGCCACTGTATCAAGACATTCTTAACTCATTCTATGCTGGCCAGTTGCTTCCCCTTGCAAGCGTTCTCTACTGGCCGATTCGCATAGTTACCCACAAAATATTTTCTAAATAATGGTAACAGATACAAACGTGAAATTTTGAAAATATGTACACAATATACAGGACTAACACCTGCAACAGTTTCAAAGCATCCACTGTTTTAGTTTTGATTTGTGATATTGTAAAATAAATGCATGTTTTGTCAAGCCACAGTATACTCAGAGAGCAAAAATATAAGGCTACCCCGCTCATTTACATACTAAGGTCCCAAAATAGAGCCTACAACCAGCCAGTCAGTTGTCGAGGCATGAATGAAACGTAGTAGTAGCCCTCTGAGCCACTTTGAAGCACGCATGACTGTTAAACTATGAATTTTTAAAGTTCACATGCGATATCCCGTTACCTTAGTAACGAGGCGTTGTGCGCATGCCCTGCGACGAGAGCGCAGGTTAGCATAGAAAGAGTTAAACGACCATGATGCAACATCATTACAGAGCTTCACAACCTCCAGATTGTTTTCAAACTTCACCGGTCACATGACCCCTGATTACAGAAAATGATCAAATGCATTTCCAAACTAACGGGGTCAATAATGTGTACTAGACTTAAATCTAGTGCTGATTTCATGGGTCATATGACCCCAGGTTGAACAAAATGAGGAGCCAATAAGAGTCATTGACCCAAGCCCCATGACAATCTGAAGCTCTGATATTACACTACATGATTTATACAAGACTTCAATCTGAATGGTCTTCAAGTTGCCTACTAGTTCGTATAACACGCTACTAATCTTTGATTTCCGTTTCCCCTTCAAAGATTTTGTTGTTGTTCAGATCACGTTTATTTCCTCTGATTTTAATTTGACTTTTGCGGAAGTAAGCAAATTCAGCATTTCTAAAAAGTGAAACCAGCATAGTTACATTTGTTTCATTGTTAGTCTCATACAGTGGAACCTCCCTTTTAACCCTTTCGCTGCCAGCACATTTGTTTCATTGTTAGTCTCATACAGTGCAACCTCCCTTTTAACCCTTTCGCCGCCAGCACATTTGTTTCATTGTTAGTCTCATACAGTGCAACCTCCCTTTTAACCCTTTCGCTGCCAGCACATTTGTTTCATTGTTAGTCTCATACAGTGGAACCTCCCTTTTAACCCTTTCGCTGCCAGCACATTTGTTTCATTGTTAGTCTCATACAGTGGAACCTCCCTTTTAACCCTTTCGCTGCCAGCACATTTGTTTCATTGTTAGTCTCATACAGTGGAACCTCCCTTTTAACCCTTTCGCTGCCAGCACATTTGTTTCATTGTTAGTCTCATACAGTGGAACCTCCCTTTTAACCCTTTCGCCGCCAGCCATTTTCAACCCCAAAATACCATCAAACTTAACTGGGTAGAGACAAAAATGTATCTGCAATACTGGGAATTCCTCTGCGACATGTATAACATTAGGCCTATCCTTACCGCCCAAAGTTAAGAAAACAGGGTCTTTGGATAACAGGCCCTGATTTGATGCCTTTTAGTACATGGGTGTTGAACCATTGTGGTTCATAAATGCGACATTGGCGGTGAAAGGGTTAAGAGCATGAAAAATAATCCAAAATCTTGGTCGAGTTTCTCTAGATATCGGTCGCCGCGCGTATAACGCTTACGCCAAACGGGGCCTAAGAAACACTTTAGAAAACGTTTGCGGAAGAATATTACAAGCTCTTGTCTGATTGGTAAAAAAAAAAAGTATTATTTTAACCAAACTTTAATGGACCAATCAACAACAAGAAATGTATTCACCCCATGCTAGTCACATGATAGTTCGCCAAGAGATACTTTGGGCGTAGCCACAAAACGTTTTTGGCAAACGTCGGTGAAAGAGGTGTTTCTTAGTACCGTTTTTGCTGATTTGCGCTCACGCTACGTAACGTTAGCCCTTGTGAAACAGCCCCAAGGTCTTAGGTGGGAGGGAGTTCTAAAAGGGAGGTAATTTTAATACTTACAAAGAAGGGCAATGTCTCGGAGAAGTAGGTCTTAAGTGGGAGGGGGTCTTTCTAACGGGTGGTGGTCTTATAGGGGAGGCTCCACCGTACATTCAACACACACATGATCAACAATAATGGCAGTTAGTAACAGTTTCTATTTTTACCATGAAGTTTGATCAATTATATAGCGGGCAACATTTGTCTCAAGAAGCACCCCAAAAAAACCACAATAAAATTATAGGGAAACAATAAAACACTGAAAAATAAAACGCTAAGCATGCCCTTTTAGAAACACACATGAGTACAATCCTCCCCCCCCCCCTCTCTCTCTCTCTCTCTCTGTCCGTCTCTCTCTCTCTCTCTGTCTCTCTCTCTCTCCTAACTCACACTGACACATATACAAACTCAAACATGCATACGCAAGATATCCATGGCCAGGTTCAGATTACTGTATTTTACGGACTACAAGGCGCACCGCACCCGATTATAAGCGCACCCCCAATTTTTTTTAGACAAAATTCAGATTTAGTTATAGTTTCTTACTATATTATCAGTCACATTATAAGGCGCAGGGGTCTTAGTCTGGAAAAAAGTATCGCCTTATAGTCCATAAAATACGGTATTTCAAAAGACTTTATTACATTCGCATAAATGCAAAAATAATAATAGTCTCACACGCACGCACACGCCCTGTCCTTTGTTGACTCAAGACTTTCCCCTAAAGACATCATCTCCAAACCCACACCATTTTAAACTAAAAGCCTACTTAGCATAAAAGCAACTGGAAATTATTTTCAAAAAGCATTTATATTGCAAAGAAAAGGAACAAATTTGTCAAGCAAAAGCATAAAATGAACACAATCAAAATGTTGATTTTCTTCTTTCATTTTCTTTTCCCAATGTCTCAGTTTTCTTCTTTAAAAAACCCAAACCCAAAACACTTCATTTACTAATTTCGTTCTTGATTGATTCAATCGTTAAATTCACTCATTTATGCCTAACCTCACAATCAATTCTTATAGTACAGTGGGAATCTGGTTGGTCACTTGGTGGAAGACGAAAGCCGCTGTGATGTTTATTTTTTCAATGACTAGACCCCCTCCTCCCTGTCCCCCTCCCCCCCTTCGCTGTCTTCATCGTACATGGTCGTGAGAGGTTGCTCCGTCATCAGCAGACCTTTGTCGTACAGCGTTGAGGCCACGCTCAGCTGAAAACAGACAACAATAAAATATCAAGTTTCTTGGACTAGTAGAAATGCAGGGACACAAACATACTTGTCTTGTTCCGATTGTGTTGTTTGCCTCTTAAGGCGGCGACAGACTATGTGGCCGCCTCATGTGACTCGATCAGGTCGTGACGTAGATCAAATTTTGTTTCCCGCACAGAAGAGGTCACAAGCCATCTGACTCGATCAGACTCGATCAGTGAAATTTAGAACCCGCCCTATTCGGCCCTGTCACCTGACTGGGCCCGACTGAGTCAGACTGATCGAGTTAGATGGTATGCAAATAGGTGAAACATCACGACCTGCTCGAGTCACATGCGGCAGTCACATAGTCTGTCGCCGGCTTTACACTTAGCCACTCTTAGCCGTGCATTCAGTCAACCTAACCAAAAGCTTGTTTATGTGTGTGAGCATGCATGTGTCAGGGACTTCCCATTTGGTGGTCTATGAAGCACTAAAATTCTACAGGACCCTCTAAAAGAATGTGCAGGGGGTCCCAGGGATGCACTAGAAAAATTATTTTTAGCATTCACTATGCCACTGGGACCCTCTATCCCGCCTCTGGGACCCTCTATACTGTAAGTGAAGGAGTCCCTGGGACCCCTTGTTTTGCGGGGCGATTGGGAGCCCTGTGTGTGCATACATGCGTGCGTAAGTGCTTGTGTGTGTTTTGGTTTTGTGTGTTGTGTATGCACGCATGTGTATGTGTGTGTCTGTATGCGTGCGTACGTTGTGTGTGAGTGTATTTGTATGTGTATCCTCTAATGTTTGTGTATGTGTGTTGGTGTATGTGGTCAGTCCATGCAACTCAGTTGCTATGGCTCACTGAATGAAAGATGAATAATGAGTCGGTGTCGATAAATGTGTGTGTGTGTGTGTGAGAGAGAGAGAGTGTGTTGCTTTGTATATGCGTTGTTGCTGGTTTGTGACATTCTTAAACACTATTATTGTCGTCTACTTGATGAATAATCGATTGTAAAGCGCTTTGGGCTCATTTGAGGTCAAGCGCTATATAAATGTACTATTATTATTACTATATTTAACCATCTTAGCCCAGTTTTGCTCAAGGGAAAGCACAGAGAATACAGATAAAAGATTGCTGAAAATAATCAAATTAGTCTGTTCCCTTAGACCATTAGTAAATACAATGCACTGTTCTAAGTCAAATCTTGCATAAATAATGTGTGTGGAGCGTGCTGATCGGAGGAAGCTGCTACCACACACATGTGCGTGCTACATGGTCACAAATTTATTTAAAAAAACGTTAAAAAAAGAATCCCTATCTACCCTTTTTGCGCACTCCTCCCCACCTTCCCTTCCCTAACTGGTGTTTTCTGTTAACGACCAATATATCCTTACCACGCCAATTTGCCACGCACATTTGGCTAACCTTTAGCACACTGCATTATTTCTGACGTTCCCTACTCTGCCACTGCATTCTTTTTGAGGCGGAGAAAAACGCCTAACACCCACTTGATTAAAAATGCTGCAATTTTCTCTATGTGCTGTGTGCAGACTTGATTATTGGAATACTAATAAAGAAATGATTGAGGAAAGTGTTGATACTAAGCATTTTGTTGTCCGTGCATTCTTTGTTGAAAAAAAGAAGAAGCAAAAACAACAAAGCGAAAGTGTTGACTTACTGTTTTGGCACTGTCGGAATGAGTGCAGAATGCTTCTGAGTTCACCCACTGACTAATAAAGTCATGTCGAGGATCACTTTTAACAAAATAACTCACGGAAACATTATTAAGAATATTATGAAAGGCGAAATGTTCTCCAAATTCAACCTAGTAGTCAAAATCAGCACCGAATCATGGTCACGGCTCGAATCCATATCGAATCTTCTTCAACGAGTCACACTTACACTGTCTAACCCCCCTTTTGATGCACTACGATCTACCTATGGCTCTTTCATCGTCGATATCCGACCTAACAAAGCCTAGAAATGCATTATCTAAGAAAACATCAACGATAATTTCCAGTAGAAATCTTCGCTAACACAAAAATCCACCATATTTGATAGGGAACTTGACTTTCTGACCGAATAAAACTTGAAAAAAATCAATACTCAATTGAAAAATCAATATGTTGGCCAAACCGGAAAATAACCGACAAGCTTGAGACTCGTTCTGAAGCGAAAGTAAGGTGTTTCCATTATTAGTAACGGGAACACTGTCCGCGAAGCGTTGGTCTTGACTACCCCTCTCTGGGCGACACAGGGCACCTGCAGTTGCATGGGAGAGTATCTACTTGGCGACACAGTGCGCCTGCAGTTGCAGGGGAGAGTATCTACTTGGCGACACAGTGCGCCTGCAGTGGCAGGGGAGAGTATCTGCTCGGCGACACAGGGCGCCTGCAGTGGCAGGGGAGAGTATCTACTTGGCGACACAGTGCGCCTTCAACGTGCTAAAGGTTAAAATCAAAAGCATAACTACAGTGGAACCTCCCTCATAAGACCCCCCCCCATAAGACTCCCTCCCACTTAAGACCTACTTCACTGAAACATTGCTCTTCTTTGTAAGTATTAACATTACCTCCCTTACACAACTCCCTCCCATTTAAGACCTTAGTTTGGAAAAAAAATTTTAGGTCTTAAAAGAGAGTATGGGCCGTGTGTATGCATGTATTGGTGCATTCCTTCCTGTTGCTTGTTGACATTTTGATTAGTTTCTGCGAGGGTGAGGTGTTGTCAGAGTGCTGGTGAACGAGGGTGGATGTCTTTGTGAGTGAGAATCATGTTATTTTTTTAACTTTATTTCTTTGCACTGGAATGTTGGTACAGAGGAACCTCCCTTATAAGACCTCCAAAAATCATCCAAAATGTGGTCTTATAAGGGAGGGGTCTTAAAAGAGAGGTAATTTTAACACTTACAAAGAAGGGCAGTGTCTCAGAGAAGTAGGTCTTATATGGGAGGGAGTCTTATAATGGGAGGTCTTACAAGGGAGGTTACACTGTAGTATGACTATCTTGATGATTTTAATGCATGTTTTTCATCTTCCAATGTTGTTTTTGTAAAGCGCATCGAGCATACTACTGTATGGACTTTAGCGCTATATGAAATAAAATTATTATTATTGCATAAAGTAACAACACACATAAATACTGACCTTTTCTTCCAGCGTTTCCAGAGGCAGGCAGTCGATGGGGACGTACTCTGGGTACACATCAATCAAGTACTCCACTGCTGGGGCCACCTGAAAACCAGTACGGATTTTGTATAATTTTAAAATAGCAATAATTAAAATAATCATAAATAATGTGTTTATATTGCTGCTGGTTGCCCCCTCCCCTAAGAACTCTTGTGAAAGTGCCCAACATAAGAGAAACACCCCTCCCCTAAGAACTCTTGTGAAAGTGCCCAACATAAGAGAAACACCCCTCCCCTAAGAACTCTTGTGAAAGTGCCCAACATAAGTGAAACAAAGGCTGGAAGAGTGAGAAACACCCCTCCCCTAAGAGAAAGTAACTAAGAAAAACCCCTGGTTTGTGAAAGTTGTGAAAAAAGAGTGACGAAGAGATTTAACATGGATTCAGACAAGTTTTAGACTAAGAAATCCCTGTTCCGAGAATACTCGGAATTAGGCCCTGACCAGCGTTCTCCGGTTCTGAGTACACTCGGAATTAGGCCCTGACCAGCGTTCTCCGGTTCTGAGTACACTCGGAATTCATCCAGAATGAGTTAAAAATACAAAAGCAGTCAGAGGTCAGCTAAACTCAACAGTGCTAGATAGCGGAGCCAAGTGAAAGTCGTACCTCTGAAGCGATTTCAATGTACTGCGGGGTGTTTCCGTGGTACACTCTGGAGTTCTCCAAGGAATGGTACACACGCACCTCATCCTCCTCTGTCAGCATTCTGTTCACAGACAACAAACACATACAAATCCCTCGGAGGAGGACCTCACTCACGCTGGCTCCGCGACTAAGATAATAGTGTCATCAATGGGGGGCTTAGTAGGTGGTGTCCTCAACAGGCTCTACTGAACTCCACCGAAGTGACTCAGCAGCAGTGCAGTCTCCTCGGTTGGTTGCCTCCTGACGGCCTAACATAGATTCGCTCCCCTTGGACTGCTGGTTTCGGATTCTGCAACCTGAACAAGCCGGGGTGTGGCTGTGAGTTGGGAATTGGAACGAGCAGTGTGGGAGCAACGCCATTGTACGGCTCAGAAGATGGGACAGCAACAACAACAAAACCGAAAAAACAAATAAAGAAAAGAAAAAAAGGAAAATAATGTGACACTTGCTAAATTATTCAAGAAAGAAATGCGAGACTTGCTAAATTATCTCCCTTTTTCTCTTATTCCCTTACTTATATACACATACATACACACACACACACACACACACACACACACACACACACACACACACACACACACACACACACACACACACACACACACACACACAAGCTTGGCACACGCATACAGAAACACACAATTGCCAAGTCTTTTTCTCTTTCATTTCTTAGCCTCTACATTTTTTTCAAAGTCTAACATCATCAACGTGTAAAAAGACTAAACAAACAAAACTTGAACCCATCAGAGGTATTGGGGGAAGAATTAGACCAATTTCCATTTTGATTGGTTCAATAATTTGGCTGTATAATTTGCAAGCACACATAGGCAAGCAGACAGGGAAGCCCAACGGCGCCAGTTCCAGTTGTAAAGTACTCCCACTTACAGAACTAGGAATACAACAATCTGCAACAAACTGCCTCTCTTATACAACTGGGTTAGTTAGTTAGTTAGTTAGTCTGTTATAGTCCCGTCAACAGCTATGGTTATCTCAGGACTGTCACCGCGTAAAGTTCGACCACGTATAACAAAACACACATCAATGATTCTTAACAGCGTCCCAAAACCTGAAAACAACAACAAAATAAACAGTACAATTCACGACATGGCATCTTCATCACTGTACCCTATAGCTCATAATTTCACACAGTGCTGGAAACGTTGAGCCACTTTACTCTACTTATCGGATCCAGGTTACAAAAACAGTTAAAAAAAAGGATAACAAACACATCCTAGTAATAAAAATAATACATATAAAAAGGCCATATAGGCAAATATGCACTGCAGAATGGGCAACATGTGCCCACTCAAGTGTGTAAGGTCTCACGCGTGAAAGCCAGTGAACAATTAAAAAAAACCTGGAATGTCATAAATTGTAAATGAGGATGGAGAGAATGAAAAATGGGGATGGGGGGCTTCTCTTAGTTTAAAGCTCCCCCACCACGACAAGAATCGGGAGTACTTCTTTTTCTTCTTCCTTGATCGCTTAGTTTCCTGTCATAGAAATAGTTAGGAACAGCATGCTGGTGAAAATCTTTTTAAGAGTTGCTAGAAAAAAGGCAGGAGAATGGAACAGTAAGGCAGAAAGATAGTAGAAGACAGAAAGGAAAAGGCAAGAGTCAAAGAGAGTGACAGATTAGAGGAAGTTACAAGCACAAAAGATTGTACCATAGTTTTCGGATCATTAGGCTCTGCTAATAGGGCAATTTTCAAGTAAAATCTAAAAAAATTAAAGCAAAAGGCGCCATCATTTATATGGCGATACACAACTTGCAAAAGAAAGTCAACTTTGAAGCCCGTACGCATCCTGTAAACGCTTACCGACCGCCATTACTGCTGTCATAAACGAGAGTTGGCTCCCCTTTCAAATAATCGAACTTCCGTTTGTGCTGCTTCCTGTTGATGTGTTTGGACAATTCTTCACGAAAACTGATAGAATTATGGAATCTTAACCTCTACAACGATGCTTTTTACATCCAATGAAGGGCTATGGCATCTGTTGGATGGTATCTCGGACGAAAATAGGGATTTTTAACGTATTTGTCGTATCTGCGACTCGTGTCCACTTTCGATGTTGTGACTCACAGTAGACTGTACTGAACACGGCAATTGTTGCCCCTCTTCTCACAATTTTGTTCACTAATAGGGCGCCCCTCGTTTATTAGGCGCATAGGTCAAAATTGGAGAAAAAAAATATCGCCTTATAACCCGAAAATTACGGTACAAAAGACCCCCCGGTATCCCCCCGGGGAGAAATTGGGAGCACCAAACTCTGCAACAAAAGGACTGGGAGGTTACCTGAGCGCCCCGTGCCGAATGATGCGCACAGCCGTGTCTGGCTCCAGCTCCACCACACCTCTGACCTGCTCCTCCTTGGGGCTCCAGTGCTCCCCACACCCGTGAACGGAGCACGACTTCTCATCTGCACACACACACACACACCAAGAGTTTGAATGCAGCAGATCTGCCTTTATCTTTACTTGTGCACGAGTTATTTCAATAGCGAAACATGGAGGTTGTGAAGGGACATGACGCACAATCGGCCAGAGTTGAATGAGTTAAAAACTGTGTCAGGTGAAAGTTTGCTACGTTTTAGTGAAGCACTGACCTCAAATCCAGTGTGTCAGATGGCAGTTTTGAGAGTCAAAGTCCCCCCCCCCCCCCCTCCTCCCCTGGGGATACCGGGGGTCTTTCGTAGAAATAGTTCCCCCACCTTCTGTGCTTGTAACTTCCTCTAATCTGTCACTCTCTTTGACTCTGCCTTTTCCCTTGCTTACTGTCATCTGCCATATTTCTATCTTACTGGTCCATTCTCCTGCCTTTTTTCTATAAATTCTTAAAAAAAATATCTAAGTCAGACATGCTGGGCCTAACTATTTCTTAGTTAGGCGCATAACAGCAGCATGACGCATCTACACACATGACAGGAAACTCTAAGCGAACTTAGAAGAAGATAAAGAGAGTCAAAGTGTATGTTGAAAAAACACCACTGATGTGGCCAGGGGAGAGAACTCACGCTGTGTGAGGACAGGGGGCAGGGCGTCGTGCACGGCCCTCTTCCCCATCTGGTCGCAGGCGGCGTCCAGGGGCAGGTAATCCACCAGGGAGCGCACCAGGCCTTCCAACTTCTTCTGGAACTCTTCACGCTCTGAGCTGTCCTGGGGGGAGAAAAAAAAAAAAGAGGAAAAAATGTGAAAAAAATTCTGGGCACATGTACAGAAAAAAGTAGGAAAAAGTCTAGGCACATGTACATATAAAACTAGGAGAAAATCTGGCATATGTCCATAAAATAAATTAGGAAAATTCTGGGTATATGTACATTTGTATCGCTTATGCTCCCCAATGTACTATCATGCCGACCTGTTTACCCCCTATGCAAGTCTTGAGTAGTCTGGAAAGCTGAAATGAGTAGTTATGGTGCAAAATGTGTAGTTTGATTCATTAAACCATCAAACACTTTTCACTGAAAATGAGTAGTAATCAAGAATTAAAGAGCATTATTTCCAATTTTGAAGAGTAGTAGAGGTCCAAATTGAGTAGAGTACTACTCGAAAAGAGTAGAGTAAACAGGTCTGACTATGCCCATTATTTTAACAGTCACAACAGTTTTAACAGTCACAATGGTCAATTGACGGTTGCAACAATCTCTGGATGTGGGTCTGGATGGGTACGTTGCAGACACCACTTCCGACGATGAATCGCGACGGAAACTAAGAGGATGCATTGTACCTAACCAGGCATGGTAGTGGGGGCAAAGTGGTTTGCAAGGAAAATGGCCGGGGGTCCAGGGGGCCGAAGAAAATTCAATAATATTCAATAAATGAGTGACATTTTCACTTTTTCATGCCATTTCAATGCATTTTTTAATAATTTTGTTTCAAACTGTTTTGCGGATTTTTCGTGATTCGCGGAGATCTACCATGCCTGCTATCAGAAAAAATAGAAGGAGAAAGACCTACAGCTTACCCTGGGTTAAGACCATTAAACCCCTTAGCTCAGCCGGGAAGGCCCAGGCCCCACTTCCAGAAGCTAGCTTAAAAAAAAAATCTTTGCTTAATAGTGGTCGGTGGGTGCAGGCTCAGATGATGGTCTGGTCAGCGCTGTTGAAAATGCGCTGACAGAGCCTGCGGTGACAGTGGCCTCGCTTAGTTGGTTCCACCCCATGGCAATCTTAACAAAGAAGGAGCTACTCTCTCTCTTTAAATTTTGCTCTGCCAAACTGGAAATCCTTGAGCCAGTAGCAAACTTTTGTTTTTGACCAGGCAAGGTTTCAAAAACAATTTATCAACATCTAATACCTTTGTTTGAAAGTCTTTCCTTCAGCATAAGCTTACAAGTTTATTGACAGAAACTCTTGGCGTTCAACAGATTTTCAAAGTTTGGGATCAATGTTCACCTTGGTGGACGTTTTGCTTTGCTCCACGGCTTGGAGGAAAATAATGAAAATTTGCGAGACAAGTATTATGAAAATGGTCCATCTCATGACACCAATTAAATAGTTGTAACATTGCCAGAATCTCCACATTGCAAAATATATTGAGGGCCCCTCGTAAGTCAAGAAAATATTAAGAAACATAGTTTTTTCGGACAAGGCGAACCCCCAAAATTTTACACAAAATTCACATTTTGTCATTAGAGTTTCTTACTATTTTACTAGTCACATTACAACGCGCAGGGGTCTCAGTTAGGGGGGAAAAAGTAGCGCCTTATAGTCCGTAAACTAGGGTAATCCTCACTGAATTTTGGTGACTGATTGAAGGGCAATCACAGAATGGAATAAGGTCACAGGACATCATTCTCACCTTGTCCTGGTGGACGACTGAAGGGCAATCACAGAATGGAATGAGGCCACAAGACAGCACTGTCACCTTATCCTGGTGACTGATTGAAGGGCAATCACAGAATGGAATAAGGCCACAAGACAGCATTGTCACCTTGTCCTGGGGGACGATTGAAGGGCAATCACAGAATGGAATAAGGCCACAAGACAGCATTGTCACCTTGTCCTGGGAGACGATTGAAGGGCAATCACAGAATGGAATAAGGCCACAAGACAGCATTGTCACCTTGTCCTGGTGACTGATTGAAGGGCAATCACAGAATGGAATAAGGCCACAAGACAGCATTGTCACCTTATCCTGGTGACTGATTGAAGGGCAATCACAGAATGGAATAAGGCCACAAGACAGCATTGTCACCTTGTCCTGGTGGACGATTGAAGGGCAATCACAGAATGGAATAAGGTCACAGGACATCATTCTCACCTTGTCCTGGTGGACGATTGAAGGGCAATCACAGAATGGAATAAGGTCAAAGGACATCATTCTCACCTTGTCCTGGTGACTGATTGAAGGGCAATGGAATAAGGTCACAGGACATCATTCTCACCTTGTCCTGGTGACTGATTGAAGGGCAATGGAATAAGGTCACAGGACATCATTCTCACCTTGTCCTGGTGACTGATTGAAGGGCAATGGAATAAGGTCACAGGACATCATTCTCACCTTGTCCTGGTGGACGATGCCCATGTAGTGCAGGTAGTCTCGGGGAAGCCCTCTGCGCAGCTCTACGTTCTCCTCGATGGCCATGGCCAGGGCCTGGGGGACCACCTGCAGCAACAGACCAATACAACCGCTCAAAACCTGTCATACAGTGGAACCTCCCTTATAAGACCTCCCATTATAAGACGCCCTCCCACATAAGATCTACTTCTCTGAGACATTACCATTCTTTGTAGGTATTAAAATTACCTCCATTATAAGACCCCTCCCTTATAAGACCTCATTTTGGATGATTTCTGAAGGTCTTATAAGTGAGGTTCCACTGTACTGAACAAATGTAGAAACATTGTATAAACTTCAGTCCTGAACAAGCTTGCAGACTATGAAATAAGACTTATTTTAGCTTAACTCAATCGCATCCTCAGGGCTCCCAATCGTCCCGCAAAACAAGGGGTCCCAGGGACTCCTTCACTTACAGCATAGAGGGTCCTAGAGGAGAGATAGAGGGTCCCAGTGGCATTGCGAATGCTAAAAACAATTTGTCTAGTGAGTGCATCCCTGGGACCCCCTGCACATTCTTTTAGAGGGTCCTTTAGAATTTTAGTGCTTCATAGACCCCCAAATGGGGGTCCCTGATCCTTCCACATAAATAAATGCGATATGTGGCGTCACCATTGAGGACGAATCGCCTAACTGCATGCGGAAGAAATATAAAGCCGTCAGCTTGACGAATTCACTTGAAAGGAAGTAAATCTATGCATTTCTAAACTCACTTTGCTGCCCTAGACCACATTAATTTTTGTTTATGCATCTTACTTTGCGTTTGTAGTGGTACATGGTGAAACCAATTTCTGTAAAAAGTCTTTGTATAAAAAGTCTGAACTGCCATTTCCCTATTTCTATGCCTGAAGGGGGAAAAAAAAAGGAAAAACCTGTCCTCGTCTTTCACTTCTCTTTTCCTTTATGCCTGTTGTTTTTGTAACATAAAACTGAGAAATAAAATTGTTGTTCCAGAAATCCAGATAAAAACAAAACCACAATGACAAACACCGACGCTTCGAGGCATAGCTCTTAGTCCTGGTAAAAGAAAAAAAACTATGATGAAATCTAAAAAAAGTAATCAAAATAAAATCATAATACAATGACGTTTTTTTGTCAAATAATGAAAATAATAAAAATGCAATAACAATAAACTATACATATAAAAATTGTGTAATGAGGGAAACTGAATCAAAATGGGTAGGGGTGGGAAGAGGAGGGGGGGGAGAAGGGACAGGCCCACACACAGGGCCTGTCCCTTCTTTTTTTGTAAGTTTGTAACACACAAACAGACATACACATACAAGGATCCGTGTGTGCAAGCGCGCGCACGCGCACACACACACACACACATTACCTTTTCCAACAGATCCCCCCAAGTGTTGCGCTGGTAACATGAAAACGTTATATGCAGCGAGTGTTTATCCTCTGTGGCAAAGGCCTATGGACAAAATGAAAACAAAGTCAAACACTTAACACAAAGAAAAACGTGTGACTTTCCAAAGACCAACAACAAAGATGCGTGTTAATAAACCCTTTCAACGCTAGCCATTCCTCAGCCAAAATTTACCATTAAACTTACCCGGGTAGAGAAAATATTTTGCCTCCAATATTGGGGATTCCTATGTGTCATGCATAAAATAGGGCCTGTCCTTACCTCCCACAATTAAGAACATAAGGTCACTGGATATCAGACCCTCATTTGATGCCTTTCAGTGACATGGGTGTTAAATCATTGTGGTGCCAAGAGGCGACAGTGGCGATGAAAGGGCTAAGAACATAAGGTCACTGGATATCAGACCCTCATTTGATGCCTTTTAGTGACATGGGTGTTAAATCATTGTGGTGCCAAGAGGCGACAATGGCGATGAAAGGGTTAACAACAAGGATCAAGGCAATTGTTCCTCACATAAGCAAGTTTATTGCATAAGCATGATTTCCATTTCTGCAGCTTCCTGCGGTACTGTTTGCACTTTAGTACCGTCTTTTTCAGACTATAAGGCGCACCTTACTATAAGGAGCCCCCAAAAAAACAATTTACACAAAATCTAGATTTTGTTACTATAGTTTCTTACTATATTTTTTTTTTTTTTTTTTTTTTTTTAACCCTCCACTTTGTTTTATCTTTATTCTTTCTTTCTTTCTTTCTTTTTTTTTTTTTTTTTTGGCGGCTCGCTCTTTTTTTTTCTTTTTTTTTCCTTTCTTTTCCTCTTTCTTTTTTTCCCAACATGTTTTCCTTCTCTCACACTTACTCGCATTTACATGTGGGTTTGTATGAATTACTACAATGTACAATTGTTACTAACGTTTAAAGCCAGTTTATTGCATAAGCATGATTTCCATTTTTGCAGCTTCCTGCGGTACTGTTTGCACTTTAGTACCGTCTTCTTCAGACTATAAGGCGCACCTTACTATAAGGAGCCCCCCAAAAAAACAATTTACACAAAATCTAGATTTTGTTACTATAGTTTCTTACTATATTATTAGTCCTATTATAAGGCGCAGGGGTCTCAGTCTGGGGGAAAAGTATCGCTTTATAGTC
This sequence comes from Phymorhynchus buccinoides, assembly GCA_017654935.2. NCBI lineage: Eukaryota > Metazoa > Mollusca > Gastropoda > Neogastropoda > Raphitomidae > Phymorhynchus > Phymorhynchus buccinoides. The sequence goes on along the minus strand of CM065688.1, from coordinate 53,726,109 downwards.
AGAAAAATACGGCATGTTTTAACTGATCAAAGTTTTAGAAGTACCCCTTGACTGCCAAAGAAAAAATAATTGGGCAAATCATGCCATGAAAAAGACAACTGATAGAGCCAATCTGGCAAAATGGTGTGGGGAAATAGCTCTCTTGACTGTGTTAGAGCAAAAGCCAGCATATCAGGGTTATTCCTCTTCATCTGATGACATAATCAGTGATGTCATCAGATGAAGAGGAATAACCCTGATATGCTGGCTCTTCAGTGATGTCATCAGGTCAGTACGTGATGGTGGCAGTCATGGGGTTAAGGGTGGTAAAGTGATGATTACATTTAGATTAGGGTTATGAAATGTACAGAAACCTAATCTGATACAATGTCAGAGGTTTTGTAGGATTTTCTAAGTATCTGTTTTCTGAGTAATTTGCGAATTGCAGTGTCCATTTCAAGTCTACAGTACTTGGAAATCCTCACCATCCCATTCCCATGCTTTTATCATTCAACAAGACGCTCCAAGCCCCTTGTTTATAAGGCACCGAAGTCAAGGTCAAAATAAAGAAATATTGCTTAGTTGTCTAAAAACTGGGGTTATTTGATAACCCTAATCTAATTAACTCTTCTAATACCACTGGCCAATACATTCGCCCAAGACATCACTCCACACTCCCACCAAATGCAAAGACATTCACTACCAAGCACCCTGCCATGTGTTTATCTTTAGAGCTTATGTCAATACTTCTTCCGTTAAAGCAACGGACAACCTAAAACGTTAAAAAAAAAGTACATGGCGCCTAGAAGAATTAACGTAGTGCAGAAATATGTAATCTTGTAGCGTGGTATATCTGATCACGGCACCTGATGTATTGTTCCCCGCGGAAAGTACAAGAGGTCGCCTGCTTCCAGAACAACGTCCAAAATGGGAGAGCCCACGTCGTTCTTGGAAAAGTTTTCTGCAAACAAACACCAAAGCATTACCAAACTGATATTTATTAATAATAATAATAATAACTAACATTTATAGAGCGTCCTTTCTCTCTTGAGCTCACGGTGCTTCACAATTATTTAAATAAATACATAGATCATAAATAAGCTACAACAATATTAACTATCACAAACATGCACACACCCACACACGCGCACGCACGCACACACCCACACGCGCGCGCGCGCACACACCCACACACAATGTGGGGAACATAGTTTTAAGGCAGGAAACAGGACAAGAAAGAAATCAGAGGTATTGTATTGATAATATACCATTCCAGTCCAAACACAAATGTATGTAATGCTATTTAACAACATAACGAGTCATGTTAAGATTTATTTAGTGAAGCCCTTGTGCCACCCTTCCTATTGCTTTCTCATTCTTCCAAAACTTATAATGAAATCATAATATATATGTGTCAAAACAAAATAATTCTAATTCAAGTTTACTCGTTTCATTTTCAAAACTGATGAAAGAACAATGCGAAACATTTGTCCACAAGCAGAAATGTCTTTACTTCAAAATTATAAACTGAAGCACCTAAAATAAAAAATGTAAATGTAACTGAAACTGCATGCATCAGTGCGCACAGAACAATCTACGAGAATCTGAAAGACGGATTCATTGGAAAGAGCAATATCTATATTCAAAATAAAAACACACACAAAAAGAAATAGAAAGGACAAAAACTCACTGCTAGAGAACCTTGGCAAAGTCTCTTCATCGGACCTGTTGAGAGAATAATGAGAAAATAAATCGATCATGACAGCAACACAGGAGACTACCACGGGATCTAATCAATGTTTATAATTTTCTTAATAATCCTGACTCTCCTAACAAAACTTTGTTCCAGCTCTCAAATGATTCAAAAACTAGAAACTATAATACTAACACAACATGGCAGAACTAACATCAGAAATAAACTCTTCAGCAACTGAGTTACTAAGTACTGGAATAGCCTTTCTGCGCCAATAAAACCTGCACCTAATATTAACCACTTTAACTCTTCTGGCGCCATGCGTTTTTTGATGTTCTTGGTTGTCCGTTGCATCTCAACCGACAAGAGGGGAGTGACTTTCTTTTCTGTTGAAGCACTTATACGTTGCTTTAACCCTTTCAACGCAAGCTGTTCCTCAGCCAACATTTACCATTAAACTTACACGGGTAGAGAAAAGATTTCGTCTGCAATATTGGGGATTCCTCTGTGGCATACATACAATATGGCCTATCCTTACTTCCCAAAATTAAGAACATAAGGTCACTGGATACCAGACCCTCATTAGATGCCTTTTAGTGACATGAGTGTCAAATAATTGTGATGCGACAGTGGCGATGAAAGGGTTAATGGAAAATTCATTGGCATAAGCTCTAAACATAGATAAACACATGGCAGGGTACTTGGCGGTGAATGTCTGTGCATTTGGTGGGAGTGTAGAGTGATGAACTGGGCGAATGTGTTCACCCATGAGCAAGAAGAGCTAAAAACCTCCTGGATAAAGACCCTACATTTATTCATTTAAAATATCAACATGACTGATCAAGTCATCAAAAACCATCACAGCTGTATCAACTGAACACAAAGGAAATCTAAACTGAAAAGGACACTTGAGAGGCAGCAAGGCCTAGCTGTCCTACTTGACCTGACCTGACCTGGTGTAGAAATATTTCACACTTTTTGGAAACAAAGTCTGACACACTCATACACACAATCATCAACACAGACAGACACAGACACACTTGTGTGTGCGCACACACACACATGCAATCGTACGTGCTCACACACATACATATGCACTGTGACACACAGAAGAAAAAAAAGAAAGATTGGCAACGCACTTGCTAGGTAGGAGCAGCCCAACGTTCAGACAATTCTCTGTAACTAGAAAATAATACATACCACACACAGTGACACACACACACACACGTAATCCTTATCGTGTCAATAACCGTGTAAGGTTCCAAGACAATAAAATGTTGTTCTTGTTCTTCACACACACACAAACGCTGACACACACATACATACTCTCTCTCTCTCTCAAACACACACACCATCCTCTAAGGGAGCCAACTGTACCTGGGGTTGTAGAGTTTCCAGTGTTTCCTCCCCTCCAGCTGTATGACGAAGGCCTCAATGTCATCATAATGCGGAGCAAAACCCTGCGTACCAGGAGGGGTTAAGTACCTGGGAACATTGAACCACACAGACGTAAAACGCAATGTACCGCACTTATAAGGCAAAACGATTTATCCCTAGACTGAAACCCCTGCAAGACAGGGTTCCCAGGGCTTTCAGCTATCCCCAAAGGACCTGTAGGCCTAAGGATAATGTCCATATTTCAGACAACGATCTTGAAAGGAACACTTTCCCAGCATTGTGACTATGGCTAACACAGAGAAAACCAGATTTCAGTCCACGACAACTCGCAGTGCATCGTTCGTCTGCTAAGCGGTCAAAAGAAGGTGGAGTAGGTGCTGAGCGATGTTTCTCAAGTGTAAAAGTGCTGCTTCTGCGAATTTTGAGTATGGTCTTGCTGCTCAGGGCAGTTTTTGGCAGCTGTCAGGACTTGTAAGGACCTTGAAGTGAATGTAAGCACTTGTAAGGCCTTACTTGCATATTTCAATTGGTCAAGACTTATAAGGACTGGTAAGGCCCCTATGAACCCTGTATGACTAACTAAAGAAATCCAGAAGCACGAACAAAACAATAGAAAGAACAACAAGTGGGACGACTGTGGTGTAAATTTATTAGGCAAATATTTCGGGTTACTGCCCTTTGACCATGCCTGTCTCCTTCTGCCAGAAAGAGTCACTGCTTCTTTCTAGGATAGTTTCTTCTTCTGATTTTCTTGGTGATAAATCTGGGAAATTTACCATATTATATAACCAAGCCTTTTATCGTTTGAAAATGATGGAAACCCCACTTCATACAGATCCTAATTTTCTTCCTTTTTTTCTCCACCACTTCTTTTTCTTCCGTGTTCCCAGGTCATATGGCCATAATGGGTAAGGTACGTATGTGTCCAGTTTTCAGTTTTCACTGGTCTCCCCGCTGCGCACAGCCGACACATTCTGATTTTGGAGGAGTTCCAAAGAGAAAATTTATTTGGAAGATTTTTTTTTTAAAGGCAGGAAAATGGGCCAATAAGTCAGAGGGACAGTAGATGAGAGAAAGCAAAGGGAAAAGGTAGAGTCAAAACGAGTGGCAGATTAGAGGAAGTTACAAGCACAGAACTTTCGGAAGGTGGGGGAACTATTTTTACGAAAGACCCCTTGGTATCCCCACGGGGGGGGGGGGGGGGGGGGGGGGGGGGGAGACTCGTGGAGGGGGCGTGGTCGTGCAGCTCCCCTAATGGAGGCACAAGGCCTCCACCCAGTGCCCCACTCCACCACTTACACGTTGGCGCCGACGCTGCAGTTGAAGAACTCCTGAAGCACGGACAGTATTCTCCACGCGCTGCGGCTGTACGACTGGGGGTTGAGGAAACGCACCGAACAACCTTTCTGAAAACACACACCACACCAACACTTATTGGAGTTCCATTTTCCCCTTTCTTTGTCCACAGCTCAGACAATTGTTATAATGGGCGCTAAATGTGTCCTACTGCCGCTATGCGCCTAAGAAATAGTTAGGCCCAGTGTGCCCGTCTCCGCCTGGAGAAAATCTTAGCAAGGGATACTAAAACAAAGGCAAGGAGAATGGACCGGTAAGGCAGAAAGATTGTAGATGACAGTAAGCAAAGGGAAAAGGCAGAGTCAAACTAGCTGAATAGAAACATTGAGCAAGCCTGAACAAGAAAGGAGAATTAGGACTGGAACAAACCCACCAAAGCCTCAATGCCCCACATGGCCGAAAGGCCAAAGAGGGCGTAAAACATTATTTCCACCAAAGCCACAGGATGCTAGAAAGTGGGCAGAGTGAAAAGGAACTTCACAGCTACCAAGCATGGAACATGGTGGAATGAAGTTGAAACAGGAAGTAGCCACAGTGACAGATTGTAGATGACAGTAAGCAAAGGGAAAAGGCAGAGTCAAACTAGCTGAATAGAAACATTGAGCAAGCCTGAACAAGAAAGGAGAATTAGGACTGGAACAAACCCACCAAAGCCACAGGATGCTAGAAAGTGGGCAGAGTGAAAAGGAACTTCACAGCTACCAAGCATGGAACATGGTGGAATGAAGTTGAAACAGGAAGTAGCCACAGTGACAGGAAGTAGTCAAGGGGAGGTTATGCTACTGTCACGGTGGTGCTTTCCTTTTTGGGTTACTATGGTAACAAGCGTTTAGCGCTTAGGTTCTTCCAGCTAAGCAGTATGTATGCAATTGTTTTGAGTGTTGGTAATGTATGGTTATGATAGATTGACAGATTAGAGGAAGTTATAACCACAGAACTTCCAGAAGGTGGGATAACTAATTAGAGGAAGTTATAACCATAGAACTTTCAGAAGGTGGGAGAACTACTTGTACAAAAGGCACGCCGGTATCCCCTTAGGGAACTAGTTCATCATCTAATTGGATTAAATTGCTATTATTGTTGTGGATACAGTGCTGTTGCTCACACACCGCTCATTCCGAGTCCCAACTCGCAGCCACACCCTGGTTTGTCAGGTCGTAAACTCTGAAACCAGCATTCACCAGGGAGCAAATCTATGTCAGGCCGTCAATGGGCAACCACCAGAGGAGACACAGCACTGCTGCCGGGTCACTTCGGTGGAGTTCAGTGGACCCTGCTCTGATATAACATATGCAGGAACACCCCCTACTAAGCCCACTACTGACGACAATAATGTCTTATGCGCAGATCCAGCGTGAGTGAGGTTCTCCTTCGAGGGCGCCACAGTATCTAAGCAGATCAAGTTTTTTCCTTTTTTCACTTTTTTTTTCATTGCGCAAATGTTTCAGAATCAAACAATGACAATACAATGATTACAAAGGATGACTGCATTACAGGTGATCTTTGAGCACTATCTAGAACTTAGGAAATATATCAGTTTACTCTTTAACAACTCGTAACGTTAAAAAATACATTAATTTATTTTATATTTTTAATTAGTGTTTACATAATAATAATGGGAATTTATATAACGCTCTTTCTCACATGAGCTCAATGTGCTTTACATTGATAACAAGAACATTAAAGGCAGACAAATAATGAATCATTAGAAAGTAAAATAAACATGATTGCACGCAATGTTCTCTTACTTCCTCACACACACACACACACACGCGCGCGAGCGCGCGCGCATACGCGCGCACACACACACACACGCACGCACGCCTGCATGAACACACACACACATACATGCACGCACACATAATTAATTATACAAGAGTAAAATAGTTACAATATGAAAATTCTAAGAAGAAACACAGACCACATTCACATTCTCAATCAAGTTTGGATACAATACTGCAGCTTGAAATAAAATTATATTATATTTGTGAAAGAAAGTAAAGTGTGTCATTAGTCAATTAACAAAAACAAAATAAAAGAAATATATTTTTCGGACTATAAGGAGCACCTTTTACCCAAAAAATCAGATTTGGTTATCTGTTACTATATTATCAATCAGAAGGTGTAGGGGTCTCAATATCGCCTTATAATCGACAAATATGGTATTATCATTATCAATATCGTTATTATTACAGTGACTGTCTTCGAGTGAAGCTAAATGAAATGATGCAGCGGAAACGGGGTGTGTACCTGGTAGAAGTCCCACACGAGGGGTGCGTGTGCTCGGCCAGGCGGATTGTGGGTCTCCCTTTTGTCGTTGACGTAACTGGTGATGTCGAGGTTCACACCAAACTGAATGTTCTCCTGGAGGTGGTAATCATAAGAGCAATAATGGTAATACCATGGGTGCAACTACTCAAAATGAAAAAACAACTGAATGGCCGGGGGCAGGGGTAATGTCCCCCTGCAGCTGAAGCAAAAATTTATTTTTGAAGGGATTTTAGTTTGCTTTTTCAACAATTTATACAAATGACACGGCCGCCTCGGTTACCATTGCCATCGCCCCGTTAGGGCTCATAGCAAATTTGAAGCGATTCGGTTGAAAAATGGCGGAGTTATAAGGCCCGTTTTTTGTTTCACACAGACAGACACACACACTTGCCTTTTTATTGTATGATGCTATTTTAGAGTGTTTGAAAAATAGAGTAGACATGACACACAAAGATCTTGTTAAAAAAAAAAAGGAACTTCCTTTTCTGGTAAAATTCAAAAACAGGAACTCCTTGTATACCAGGCAAAGTTGCACCCATGTCATATTAATAGTAATAAATAAACAATAACAATTGTAAGTTTATCACAGAGAGACAGACTCAGAAACAAAATAAAAAATAAAACATCCCCGTAAACTCCTCAGACAAAGCTAACTGAACAGTAAGATGGAAAAAATGCAAATGGACTTTGGGTCTTTCAGCAAATTAGCTGAACGATTAAGGTACAAAATTTTAAAAAAAACACAACCCAGTCATCGAAAAAATTAATTGAAAAGCCAAGAAATGCACAACATAACCGGCATTAAAATAATAAAATGAAGAAAGGGAAACAAAAACCAGAACTGGCCTTTGAACTGTTAGTAATAAGCTAAAAATTGAGATAGACAAACACACAAATTTATTTGTTTATACATTGCTTATAGTCCTGTTAACAGCAATGGTTTTCTCAGGACTGTCACCACAGTAAACATCAAACACGTCAATGACATCCTACATGTATGTACTTTACTTATAGTCCCGTCAACAGCAATGGTTTTCTCAGGACTGTCACCACAGTAAACATCAAACACGTCAATGACATCCTACATGTATGTACTTTACTTATAGTCCTGTCAACAGCAATGGTTTTCTCAGGACTGTCACCACAGTAAACATCAAACACGTCAATGACATCCTACATGTATTTACTTTACTTATAGTCCCGTCAACAGCAATGGTTTTCTCAGGACTGTCACCACAGTAAACATCAAACACGTCAATGACATCCTACATGTATGTACTTTACTTATAGTCCCGTCAACAGCAATGGTTTCCTCAGGACTGTCACCACAGTAAACATCAAACACGTCAATGACATCCTACATGTATGTACTTTACTTATAGTCCCGTCAACAGCAATGGTTTTCTCAGGACTGTCACCACAGTAAACATCAAACACGTCAATGACATCCTACATGTATGTACTTTACTTATAGTCCCGTCAACAGCAATGGTTTTCTCAGGACTGTCACCACAGTAAACATCAAACACGTCAATGACATCCTACATGTATGTACTTTACTTATAGTCCCGTCAACAGCAATGGTTTTCTCAGGACTGTCACCACAGTAAACATCAAACACGTCAATGACATCCTACATGTATGTACTTTACTTATAGTCCCGTCAACAGCAATGGTTTTCTCAGGACTGTCACCACAGTAAACATCAAACACGTCAATGACATCCTACATGTATGTACTTTACTTATAGTCCAGTCAACAGCAATGGTTTTCTCAGGACTGTCACCACAGTAAACATCAAACACGTCAATAACATCCGACATGTATTTACTTTACAAACAAACAACCTGAAAACATGACAAAAATATAAAACAATTCATGACACGACACCTTCATCATTGTACCCTACAGCCCATAAATCTAGACAGTGCTGGAAACGTCGAGCCATTCCGCTCTACTTATCGGATCCAGGTTACAAAAACAGTATTAAAAAAAGGATAACAAACACATACTAGTAATCAAAAATACATAAAAAAGGCCATATAGGCAAAGATGCCCTGCAGAATGGACAGCGGGTGCCCACTCAAGTGCGTAAGGTCTCATGTCTAGACGCCAGTGAACAACAAAAAAGCTGGCATATTAAAAATTGTAAAACGGAAAAATGTGGAAAGGTTTTAAAGAAAAAAGACGAGAGATGGACCAGTAAGGGAAAAAGATAGAAGACGACAGAAAGCGAGGGGAAAAGGCAGAGTCAAAGAGAGAAACATATTAGAGGAAGTTACAAGCACATAACTTCCAGAAGGTGGGGGAACTATTTAAACAAAAGACTCTTCGGTTTCCCCACAGGGAGGGACTCATGGATCGCGGGGTCGACCAGCTCCCTGAATGGAGGCACAAGGCATCCACCCACTGCCGTGCCGGGCTCCTCTCCGTAAGCTCTCCCACCACGAGAGGTGGAAGCCCGCGGGGGGAAACACACAAATGAAATTCAACTAGCCGGTCGACAAAATCAATTAGGTCTAAAAAGACAGCTGGTGTTTCAACAATTTCAGTGACAGAAAGACAAAGAAAAACACAACTGGCCTTTAACTGCCGTAAGCAAAGCACAAAAGCTAAATAAACAGAAAATGATCACTGACTGTTCTGAGAATTTTGTCGAATTCCGCGGTGCTGAACCAGCCGCTGTTGTAATCCTCCATGTGACGTCTGACCAGCAGCGGCTTCTGCTCCCACAATTCTCTGAACACAGAAGCAACGATGAATTACAACACTGCATGATAATACTTCTTCTTCTTCTGCGTTCCCAGGCCATATGGCCATAATGGGTAAGCTACGTATGTGTCCGGTTTTCAGTTTTCACTGGTCTCCCCGCTGCGTACAGCCGACACATTCCGTTTTTCGGAGGAGCTCAAAGGAGAAAAATTATTTGGAAGATTTTTTTTTTTTAAAGGCAGGAGAATGGGCCAATAAGTCAGAAAGATAGATGACAGAAAGCAAAGGGAAAAGGCAGAGTCAAAGAGAGTGGCAGATTAGAGGAAGTCACAAGCACAGAACTTCCAGAAGGTGGGGGAACTATTTTTACGAAAGACCCCCCGGTATCCCCACGGGGGAAATAATACTTCAAATACCAAAATCTCAACAAAACATAACCAAAAGCATATTGATAATGGACTTTCGCTGGTTCTTACAGTCTGTGGTGTTCCAAAATGACTTCCGGATAACAAAGGCTAGTCTGGAGGGCTGGGTCAGAATTTGCTTTAAGAGGCAAAGCTTGGTCTTGGAAAGAAATGTACTCTTGGACATGATGATGTTAAGACAGTTAAGGTTGGAGAGGGTGCCCAAAGGCCAACCAATCCCCAAGGCAACATTAAGTGTCAGCGCAACTGACAGTCACGGTCATTAACAAAAGACTAAGCTGTAGAAGGATTTTCTGTTTGCTGTAGAAAATCATTTCTCAAAAAGCAACCACTTTCCCCTCTTCCCCTTATTCATTTCACTATCTGCTCTCCAAGCTTCACTATTTCAATCTTTGTTCAATCCCACTACTACTTCACTATTGGCCTGAACTTGAGGACATTGTCAGCAAATAACAAGCTTCACTATTTCAATCTTTGTTCAATCCCACTATCACTTCACTATTGGCCTGAACTTGAGGACATTGTCAGCAAATAACAAGCTTCACTATTTCAATCTTTATTCAATCCCACTATCACTTCACTATTGGCCTGAACTTGAGGACATTGTCAGCAAATAACAAAGGCAATGCAAGTAAAACGCCAAAGACATTGTCATTAACTGTATATTAAATGTTGTTGTTGTTGATGATGTCATACCATGGCTAAAAGACTCCAGGGATCATGCAAACAGCCAAAACACTTGAACACTATGGTACAAATGCACCAGCTAGGGATGAGAACATTACGTGTGTGACCGTTTTTGATTACCCTGTCACGTGGCCAGCCACACTCGACATCAGAGGATTTGGGAGACTGATGATGTTATGCTAGGAGCTTGTGTGGCTAAAAACAACCCCCACATAACTATGCAGAGTATAACATTTTGGTGTAGCCTTGGTGTTCTAGCCTATGTCAATTGGTCTGACACAGCCTTAAGCCAAGCCGAGAACTCTCCAATGATATAGAGGTTAACAAAGAAGCAGGCGCTCACCTGAAGAACCTGTCGGCTGCCACAGGGTGAATGAGGATGTCGAACATGCGAGACGCCTCCGCCTTGCTGTTGTACATGTATGGCACTTTACGGCTCACCTGTACACACACACACACAGTTAAATAAAAGAAGAGTATCGGAGATTCTATCAGACATGACAACCTCTCTTCGAACCTTTGATAGATATAAAGAGCATCAGAAGTGGTTATTATCTGGGGATGTTTAACTCCTATTTTCATGCGTACTTCTAGGGCATGACAAGGGCAAGGTGACAAGCGGTGGTAGAGTAAAAGTACGGGAAAGTGAAAAAGCGAGGATGCTCCTACATTTTTTCAAAAATCTCATCTGCGGGCAAGGGCCACTGTTAAGAAGAAAAAAAAGAAGAATTCAGACACATATACTACTTTCGATGAATAATAAAAAATAAAAAAGAAGTCCAATCCATATTTTTGTTAAATTTTATAGTTTAGCTGTAGAAAGCAAGCCACCCTGAAACAAATCAAAGTCATTAACGAGAAAGGGCGTAAAAGGGCCGCGAGGCCCACTTCTAGCCCTAATTACTACTACCACTACTATTACTACTACTACTACTACTAAGAGAAGCACCCATGTACCTTTCCATCGACAGCCGTTTCCTCCTCGTCAGACTGTGCCCCCTCTATCTTCTCACCGTCGTTCTCGTCTCCTCGGCTGGAGAGACTGGACCCTGACGAGCTTTTCTTTTTCTTGGCCTTGGACGGTGACCCGTCCCCCTGACTGTCCAGCTGCCTTTTCCCTGTGCTTTTCCCGTTGCTGACGACGCTTTCTGAGCCGTGGGGTTTGGCTTTACTGTGGGTTGTTGGCGCCACCTTTCCTGACGTTTCTGAAGGCTTTCCTGCCGCAGGATTTGTGAGAGGGACTGGTTTTGAGGACCGGTCCACCGGAGGTTTTTGTGAACTGCGGATGCCTGTTGAGCGCATAAAATTATTTTATAAATGTCACAGCACAAATGGTAATTTGGAAATCAAAAGGGGAGAATATAATTCTACTTAAGTGTTTTATTGAGTTTAAATTTGTTTAAAACATGCATACACATGTACTTACACATACACACACATACTGGTTTAAATCTTTTAATTTAATGGCAAACTTTTTATCATAAAAGAAATAGTTAAGACAAGGCTAAGGAGAAGGTTGCATCTAACATAGCTTTGCTCCCAGTGGACTGACGATTGCGGACTCTGCGACCTGGCATACCAGGGTGAGGGTGTGGCTGCGAGTAGGGACACAAAATGAGCTGGGTAGGAACAAGGCCACTGTACAGGATAGGACAGCACGCGCAAACACACACACGCACGCACACACACACGCACACACACACACACACACACACACACACACACACACACACACACACACACACACACACACACACACACACACATACACACACACACACTTCCAAAACAACCCAGAAGACAAGAGCTATAGCAATAGCCCATAGCTCCAGAAAGGCAGAAGCACAAACCTCGTTCGCTGTTGTTTGCAGTCTTGGCCTCTCTGCCCACACTCTTGAGCGAGGTGAGGGACACCTGTCGACTGCTGTCCGCCGCCACGTGGGGGCTCTCCTCTCGACTCTTCAGGTTCGGAGGTCGAACCTTCTGCCCGGACCCGCGCATGCTGGCTCGGATGGTGTTCTGAAATCAATCTTCGGAAATAGAGTACTTCCTTCCTATTCTTTCACAGTTAATCTTAGGCCGCATGCATACACTGTATACGAGCAAGTTCCGCGCAGAAACCCACGTGCAATGCGCAACCTAACCCTAACCCCTAACCTGGAAGTAAGAAATATGAAAGAGTGTGTACATTACACGCGGAAACCCATCCATAATCCCATCCGCCTATTTCTTATATAAGTGTATGCGGTTTCCGTACGGAACTTGCGGATCTAATGCGCACAAGGCCTTAGGGTTTAACAACCCTTTGGCTTTCCCTGACTCAGACATGCTAGCTCGAATGGTGTTCTGAAATCAGTCTTCTGAAGTAAACATTCTTGCATATCAGTTCCCTGTTAAGTGACAATGTTCTGAAATCAATGGAATTAGAACATTTTCCCTTTGATTCAGAAAGGAATTCGTGAGTGAAAATCTGTTTAATGTCCTCCACTCTCCAGTCTGGAAGTGGAACAGACACATATGGGACATTAGCAGATTATAAAGATGGTGGGAAAGATCCTGGAGGCAATGCCCGGAGGCAGTGTAACACCAGTAAAGTCCCAAATTTTTAACAATACAGATATGCTAACTATTGAAAGGAATTCCAAAGGAGTCTTTCTTTAACCCACAAAGGCTGGTTTTGATAGTGTTCTTAAATCAATCTTCAGAATTAGAACATTTTTTTGTTTTTTTACAAATTATGACTTGCACATTAATAATTTAATTTGGTGTTTTTTGGCAGACCCACGCATGCTAGCTCTGAAATCAGTCTTCAGAATCAGGACAGCTTCTCCTACTCTTGCACGGTGAATGGAATGATGTTCTGAAAGTCTTTCCCTGACCCACACATGCTAACTCTGAGGGTCTTCTGAAATCAAGTCTTCAGAATCAGAAGTTTCCCCTACTCTTGCACAGTGAATAGAATGATGTTGTGAAATAGTCTTTCCCTGATGCATACATGCTAACTCCGAAGGAGTTCTGAAATCAGTCTTCGGAATCCTCCCCCCTCCCCCGGTATCTCCCCGGGGGAGTTGGTTATTTGTTTCCTAAGAGTTTCAGGATATAAGAAGGAAACAGACGTAATATGGCTTGTTAATCTTGTTAAGATCAGGCATGGTAGTGGGGGCAAAGTGGTTTTCAAGGAAAATGGCCGGGGGTCCAGGGGGCCGAAGAAAATTCAATCAAATTCAATAAATGAGAGTGAAATGTTCACTTTTTCATGCCATTTCAATGCATTTTTTTATAATTTTGTTTCAAACTGTTTTGCGGATTTTCTGTGATTCGCGGAGGTCTACCATGCCTGTAAGATTCCCAAACCAACATGAAATCTTACCAGAATCTTCTTCCCTTTGCCCACAGTGGGAGTGATGTTGGACTGCTTGGAGTTCAGGGCGGCAACGGCAGGGGGCCCTGTCGGGGTGTCCTGCCTCTTCCCCTGAAAATCAAACACACTTCAACACATGGGTCAATAGTGGGGGTGTAGGGCAGGGCCGGACCAAGCCATTCTCAAGGGAGGGTTTCTGCCAGGGGTCCAGGGAGCTGCATAGGTTCCGGGTTATGGGGCAATGCCTTTGTGGGGGCCCAGGGGGCAAAACCCCTGGAAATGTTTGAGATTTAGTGACTATTAAGGCAAAAATTGAGTCATTTTCTTACTGTTCACCCTTGTATAACATAATGTATCTTTGGGTAGAGGGGAGGTTTCTAGAAACCCAGGGATTCCCCTCCAACCCCTCCCCTCCCCCAAGAAAATATTCTTGTACACCAACTCTTTTGGTGAGTGGGGTGGGGGATGGGGGCGGGGTGGGTCTGACATTTTATAAATATCAAAGCTTCAGAACAAAATTACATAAAAACCTCCAGTCGACAAAATTTTGACCAAATATGTGTTGAGGGAGAGGGGGGAGGAAGGGCGAAGTTCACAAAATAACGAGCCACTAAAAATTGTCCTTATTCTGTCTGTCTGTACATAAGTCTATAACCGTCTTTGTCTGTGAAACACAATAAAGAATCAGTATATCACGGCTACGGCTGTGTGCACATTTACAATAAATAAAACATCCCTACGGAAACCCGTCCGCAATCCGTAAAACCAAATCTGGAAGTAAGAAATATGAAGGGGTGTGCACATTACATGTGAAAACCCATCTGCATATCCTATCAACTTATTTCTTAGGTTCCTTTACTTTATTATGGGACGGGTTTCCGTAAGGAAGTTGCACATAAATGTGCACAGACCCTAAGACTAACAGTTTCCCTTGTGGCTGTTGCTTATGCTTTGCTAGGCGAATTGGTGCCGAAAATAACTTCGGTGAAGGGAGTTTTGTTTGTTGTTTGTTGTCTTACCCTGGCTTAAAGACTCCAGGGATCATCCCAACAGCTGAATCACTTGAACACTAAGGTACAAATGCACCAGCTAGGGATGAGAACATTACGTGTGTGACCGTTTTTGATTACCCCGCCACATGGGCAGCCAGACTCTGACTGAAGGGAGTTAATTTTAGAGAGCTATTTTCATGGGTGCACCTGGGAAAACATTTTATTCTGCAAGGGGGTGGCCCCTACGGAGTGCAGGGTCCAAGGGTCTTGTTGGCCTTGGCACTGATGTTGTTGACGTGTGAGTCCCAGGTGATCTCGCTGTTGATACTGACTCCGAGATACTTGACCTCCCTCACACCCTCAAGGGTATGTCCATGCAGAACGCATGAGAACTGAAGGGGGCTCCTGCTCCTGGTGACTTGGATGGCCTGGCACTTGGCAGGATGAAACTCCATGCTCCAGCTCTTCTCCCAAACCGCAAGGCAGTGGAGGTCTTCTTGTAGCTGGTCCTGGTCTTGGATGGAGGAGATCATCCTGTAGGCCACAGTGTCGTCAGCAAACAGTCTAGCACTAGTAGCAGTTGATGTCAGTCGGTCTGGCAGGTTATTAATGTAGGCCAGGAACAAACATGGTCCTAGCACTGACCCCTGGGGAACTCCTGACGTGACATCAACAAAGGCAGATCTTGGGCCTTCTACCAGGACTGCTTGGCAGCAATCCCTGAGGAAGCTGGAGATCCATGCATGGATGGAGCCCCTGACACCGTAGCGTTGGAGTTTGTGTAGCAGCAAGCTGTGGTTCACTTTGTCGAACGCTTTCGAAAAGTCCATAATGAGGACATCCGTCTGCTTGCTGCTCTCCAAATTGGCTGTCAGTTCTGTGAATTCAAGGAGTTGGGTTTCACAGGATCTCCCTTTCCTGAATCCATGTTGGTTCTCGTTCAGGATGTGGTGCTTCTCGAGGTGCCCCATCACTGCTCCAACGATGATGTGTTCGAGCAGTTTACACATGACGCTGGTAAGGGAGATTGGCCGATAGTTGGCTGGGTCGTATTGTTCCCCCTTTTTGAAGATAGGTGTTATGCATGCCGATCTCCAGTCAGCTGGTACAGAGCCCGTAGCAAGTGACGGCTGGAAGATTGCAGTGAGTGCAGGTGCCAGTTCTACGGCCAGCTCTTTAAGGACTCATGGTGTTGTTATACCATCAGAACCGCATGCTTTGTAGGGGTTGAGATTTTGGAAAAGCGCGATCACCCCGTTTTCTGTTATGCTTATGTCGTCCATTGATCAATTTGATGGGAGGTTCAGGTCTGGCATACCTGTTTTCTGCATAAATTCATCATCTGAGAAAGCTTCTCCCTTGCCAAAGACAGACTTGAACTGCTGATTTAGAACTTCTGCTTGTTCCTCCGGCTTGGATGTTAATCGGACGTCCTTTCTGAGGAGAGCCACACCGACACTTGACGCCTTATGGTGTTTCATACGTGTTCCTAACCCTATTCCTTACCAAGATGCGTTAAATATACGAAATAAAAACATGCATTTGTTGACGAAAAATTCAACTAGGAAGAGTTACTATCCCTGAACATGGTCTGAGTGTTGCAGCAACGCCGTACCCGTAGCCACTGTGTATTGGTTAACAGGTCACTAAAACTAGAATAGGTTTTATTATTGCTTTGTTTTTTAAGATGTGCTCTCCCTAAAGTTTCAACGATATAATGCCACATTGTGGCGCTTTCGACTATGATCAAGATCAAGATCAAGAAGATCGTCGCCACGCGGCACGTGTGTACGTACTACGTGTGTTCATCACATCCAATGATCCATCCTTTAAACTTTTATAACCTTAACATAGTGCTATTCAATTGTGTTAAATTCACATCACACGCAAGTGCTGGCTACCTCAGTAACTGTACCTTCTTTTCGGCGCTTCCTTTGCTGCTAAAAACTGAAAAGGCCGACGTTTTCTTCATGTTCCAAGTTTGATTTCGTTGTGGAGCGAACACAAACGGAAGTTGCTAAAGGGATGTCACTCTCTTGCTTTTACCCCCGCCCCCATTCCCATGTCTGCGCGCGCGCGCGTGTGTGTAGTGAATTTCGCACTGTCACGAGATGATGAGATTGCAAGAAGAGAGGAGAGGATCACAGTGTTGTGGGGGGTGGGGGTAACGGAGTGATCACATGAGATCAAACAGTTACAAGATGATTTATGAGTGGTCAGAATTGATTCTAAAGCTTATATTGGCAATCGTGCAGGTTGGCAATTCATTTCTTGGTTCTTTTAGCAACTTTTTGAGCTAATTACTTTGAGCGAATTGAGTTAAACTTGTTAGAAATATCAGATTTTGCTTATACAGGTCGCCCGGTTGTCCTGAAGGAAGTAATGCTTTACGCCCTCTTTGGCCTTTCGGCCATGTGGGGAGGGTGGTCCTGAAGACAGCCTTTGTCATGCATATAGGCTCATGTGACGTACCAGAACCAGAACCAGAGAGGAAGCCTGCTCACCAACACCAGCAACAAGACAAGCGGACTACAGGAGCACCTGGACAACATTTTGGCTTGTCTCACAATGCTAAAATCTCCAACCGCCTCACAGATGCTGACTCCAGTATCCAAGACAAGAAATCCACACAGATCTACTCCAGCATCACGGACAAGAAATAGTCTTCGGCTCGGACTCCGTCCGAATGTTCCCGCTACATACAGCATTACCGGCGAGTCCATGGTGCGCAACGTGTTCCGGAATCATCCACGACGGCTGCCACGTCAAGACTCCTGTGCTATCACCATCTACTTCTTCATCATCTCCATCTGACCGGGAAGACCCAGTCTTCAGGAATATTGTCCTTAAGAGGCAACGCCTAATAGGACGTTAAGCTCACCATCATTGCATTGCAATCCAACCCAGTAATATAAGGGGTGCATATTGCCATTCTCTTTCAATTAAAGCATAAGACTTTTATCCTACTCAATACATCTGGTGTTGCACTGCCTTCGGGCATTGCCTCCTGGATCGTTCCCACCATCTTTATATCTACTAATGTCCCATATGTGTCTGTTCCAGACCGGAGGACGTTAAATGAATTTTCAACTATTCTCGGCTACTGAAAAGAGTGTATTTGGACAGAGCCAAGACTAAAAGGGGCACCCTGACGGACGAGCTTTTGTAAGAAAACACGTCGAGATCACCAGGAAAACACCCTTTACAGAGATTGCAACACTCTCTTTGCTCTGGTTTCCTAGAAATCAAACCGTCAAATCGGCGATTCCTCCTTGGCGGAGGTGCTGGAAGTCAAATTCTTTCACACCCAAAGAGAAGGCGTGTGCCGTCTCTTTTCTAATGGCCGCCAAATCGTTTGCACGAAATTTGTGCAATACAAGCCTTTTTATTTTTACTTTTTAAAATTTTATACAGTTTATCTAAAGGAGTTTCGCTCACAACAAAGGAAATAGCTCCAATTTTTTTTTTTTTTCTGCACTACAAAAAAAAGAAAACGCTTCAACCACAATGAGTGACCTCCACCCACCCCATCCAAAATGGCTACTCTCTCCGGCATATCCGCCAAGGAGGAATCGCCGTTTTGACGGTTTAATTTCTAGGAAATCAGAGCAAAGTGAGTGTTCCGATCCTTGAATAAGGCTGTCTTTCTGGTGATCTCGACCTGTTTCTTGCAAAAACTCATCCGTCAGGGTCCACCTTTAACAAACTGATAGTGGCTAGATTAATCAAATCCAAAATTGCCCAAAATAATAGATCAGACACAGCCATGTTTATTCATGCAAATTAAGCCATACCCCAGATTTTTATTAAGAGAAAACTACGCTACTAACAAACATTTAAGTGAAGACAAGATTAGAAACCATCACCAATCACCCATAACTATCTGCTGAAAACCTTAGTATTGCTACTAACCCATGAAAATACTACTATTTTTTTCAGCAGTTAGTAGTAATACGACTAACTGCTGAAAAAAATAGTAGTCTTTTCATGGGTTAGTAGTATTAGCAAACATACTGTACAGTCTTTGGTATTAGTAAGGTTTTCAGCAGATAGTAGCTTGGCTTTACGACTATCTAGTGAAATGATTCCTGTGGGAAATTATGTCCTCTCTCTCTCTCTCTCTCTCTCTCTCTCTCTCTCTCTCTCTCTCTCTCTCTCTCTCTCTCTCTCTCTCTCTCTCTCTCCCCCCTCTCTCTCTCTCTCTCTCTCTCTCTCCCTCCCCCTCTCTCTCTCTCTCTGTCTCTCTCTCTCTCTCTCTCTCTCTCTCTCTCTCTCTCTCTCTCTCTCTCTCTCTCTCTCTCTCTCTCTCTCTCTCTCTCTCTCTCTCTCTAAATTAGTGTATTAGGAGTTCAAATAAACAATTTTTGAGTCAGTGTCACTGACTACTGGTCATTTTGGCCTATTTTCACTGTTCGACTGCAAATTAGTGTATTAGGAGTTCAAATGAACAAGGTCTGGTGTGGTTGGCCAGTGGTCAGTGACACTGACCACTGGTCAACCACATCAACAATTTGTTCATATGATCTCATAATACACTAATTAGCATTCAAACGGTAAAATTAGGCCAAAGTGGCCAGTGTCAGTGGTTAGAGAGAGAGAGAGAGAGAGAGAGAGAGAGAGAGAGAGAGAGAGAGAGAGAGAGAGAGAGAGAGAGAGAGAGAGAGAGAGAGAGAGAGAGAGAGAGAGAGAGAGAGAGAGAGAGAGAGAGAGAGAGAGAGAGAGAGAGAGAGAGGACATAATTTCCCACAGGAATCATTTCACTAGATAGTCGTAAAGCCAAGCTACTATCTGCTGAAAACCTTAGTAATACTACTAACCCATGAAAAGTATCGGGCTCAAACGTGATAAAATACCAGTTAACTACTTAAGTGGACTTTCTTCTTCCCAAAACGTGATAAAATACCAGTTAACTACTTAAGTGGACTTTCTTTTCAATTTCCGCTTCCGGTCAGTTAACTGCTTAAGTGGCATTCTATCATGGTTGAACTAGTTAACTTGTTTTTGTAACACGAAATCTCATTGGATACTGCAGATCAGCAATCTTTCCCTAGAAACTGCTCCAAATACATTTTAGTTACTGAAATAATCCCCAAATAGCATCAAATAGTATAAATATATCATTGTCCGTTTCTTATGAGTTAGTGAATAGATTGTATCCGTTAGGTTGAATTGCTGTCCAATGAACGTATGCATGGTAGTCAAATCTTGCTGCAACTTTAGAAGCATATTTTTTGAGACGGCGTAGGCTCTACATTAACGCAACGTAGCACACGTTTCGCTGCATCTTTTACAGATGCAACTTCAGGCAAATTGGCACTGCAAAACGATCATCAGCCATATTTGCGGAAAAGGGTCAGGGTCAATAGCACTTGACGCAGGTAGTCTAATCGTTAAATAAAAAACAACAAAAAACAAAAACGCCGACCAATTACATTGCGTGTTACAAAACCTTCAGAAAATAATCCCCTCTCAAACGGAAAAAAACCTTCGAAATGTCAGTTAACTAGTTAACTTGTATAAGCGATTTCCGCTTCCGGTAAGTTAAGTACTTAACTGGAATAGTAATGCCAGTTAAGTAGTTAACTGGTCTTTTAGCACGTCGGCGCCCCATAGAAAAGACTACTATTATTTTCAGCAGTTAGTCGTATTACTACTAACTGCTGAAAAAAATAGTAGTCTTTTCATGGGTTAGTAGTATTAGTAAGGTTTTCAGCAGATAGTAGCTTGACATACGTCCTCACAAACTGGCAACTCGAACGTGATTGGTCAAAGACTGTATAGGGGAAGATAAGCATCCGGTCTCTTTTCCCTATATGAGTAGTGAGGACAGAAACACTGGTTATGTCCCTTTTAAACAGGACACATTTTACACGTCGATAGGCCAGTTGAATTCTCCGTTCAAGTTCCAGTCTGAGTTTTTGGATAGCCTCCACTGTGAATAGTGTACTGTCCGCACTAACGATAACTCTATCAGCCCGGTTCGCCGAGCTCTTAAGTAGTCCATCTTACCCTTTTAGAATATCTTTGGATTGGTGTCCCAAAAGATACAAACTACGTATAACTCAAAACTCTCATCTTTTGTAGCCATCTTGTCTAATAGCTACTTAGCATAATTATATTGCGTATCAGTAACTGCCAATGTCAATACATCATTACACGTAAATGGTTCTCAAAAAGAGTAACAAATCATGTGATGCTCCCCAATCAAGCCAAAGCTTGTCATAGTTCGCAATCCCAATAAGTACTTGCAAGCATAATACTCACAACACCAAAGCTACAAAGTTAACCAGCAAAAAAATAGTATTAAAAATTAAACAACTTAAAATAGCATAAAAGGATTTAAAGGCATTGAGAAAGGGGGAGGGAAGAGACAGACAAAGAGACAATGAGAGAGAGAGAGAGAGAGAGAGAGAGAGAGAGAGAGAGAGAGAGAGAGAGAGAGAGAGAGAGAGAGAGAGAGAGAGAGAGAGAGAGAGAGAGAGATTAATTAATTAATTTTATTTATATAGGGTAATAGAGTAAGCAATAACATGCTTTTTTTTTACATCCAGCCCTCTGGACAGAATACATATATAAAAGTAGAAAATGGAAAACGAAAATAAACACATACAAAGTAATATAAAGCATGCAAAAAACATCCCTATATTGTAACACATCAATAACAAAATCAAACCTATTATTATTAACTATGCTCATTATTAACATTCAAAATGTGTGAAGTAAGCACATACACACGGGAAGAGAGAGAGAGGGGGGTGGGGGGGGAGAGACAGAGACAGAGAAAGAGACATGAATGCGTGCAGGGTGTCAGCCACGGCGCGGTTCGTCCATTGACAGTGATCGTTCGTCCGTCCCGAGGGATGATGACCATGCTTCAACAGTTCGTCCTTGTGGAAATCTAGGATGCTGGATGAGTTCGCATATGGCTAGTGAGGCCAATGCGAGCCAGGAAGGATCTCTGACAGTGAGGACAGGAGAAAGAGTTGGGGGGATCTGTCGGGGTTGCAGAGCTGCGACTGTTTAGGCGGATCTTGTGTGCCTCACGCTTTGCCTGCGATGTCTCGATACGGTGCGCCTCGAAGTTGGTGGCTCCCTTTGTTACTGCACCACGCCATGCTGGTCTGTTCTGTGCGAGGGTTTCCCGCGAGGAGACATTGATGTTGAATCTCAACTTTGGTCTACCAAGACTCCGTGCACCAGTCTTCAGCTCTCCATAGAAGACACGTTTTGGTAGTCGATTGTCAGACATTCTGATGACATGCCCTGCCCAGCGCAGTTATGACTTGTGGAGTATTGTGAAGATACTAGACAGTGTCCGTCTGCTCACAGCCTTGTTTCACTCCATTGGTGACAGGACTCTCCGTTATTGAGGACTTGGGATTGCATGCCATCATGGAACTGGCAAACCATCTGGCTAAATTTTGGTGGGCCGCAAAACTTGCTCATTATCTTCCACAGACCTTCACGACTGACTGTATCAAAATATTTCGTGAGGTCAACGAATGTGGTGTAGATCGAGGTCAACGTTTTGTTCTTGTCGGACATTTTTCCTGCACTAACGTGTGGCAAACACCATGTCTATTGTTCCTTGTTCTTTTCTAAAGCCGCACTGGCTCTCTGGCAAGAGGTCTTGTTTGAGGTGTTTGATGAGTCGATTGAGCAGGACTCGGGCAAGGACTTTTCCAGCAATGCTTAACAGCGATATGCCCCTGTAGTTGTCACACGCCTGTTTGTTGCCCTTCTTGTTGTACAGGTGTACAATGGTGGCATCTTTAAAGTCCTGCGGAACTATTCCTTGCTGCCACATGCTCTGGTACATCATCATTTTCTCATGTAGCTGTGGTCCAGCGAGTTTGTAGATTTCAGATGGCATAGCATCAGACCATGGTGCTTTTCCACTTGACAATTGATTGATTGCTAGTTCTACTTCTAACAGGGAAGGTGGATCGTACATGTCCTGGTTTATGTCAGCCTGTGGCAGTCTGTTAATCACATCTTCGTTGATGAATGATGGTCTGTTTAATACTGCCTCAAAGTGCTCTGCCCATCTATCCAGGATTTGAGATTTCTCAGTAAGCAGTGTTGTTCTATCATTGTTGAGAAGAGGAGAAGAACTGGATGATCAGGGGCCATAGACCACTTTGATGGAATCATAAAAGTTCTTCATGTTATTCCTGTCTGCATAACGTTGGATCTCGTCTGCTTTCTGGCTGAGCCATGTGTCGTACGTCTCACGCAGTTTCCTTTGGACATTTCTTCTGAAGTTGTTGAAGGCATCTTTCTTTGGTATGGATTCATCACTGGAACAGGCTCTGAAAAGTTGGTGTTTTTCTTCTAGTAGCTTTGCAATTTCCTCATCATTTTTCGTCGAACCAGTCTTGGTGTCTGCGCTCGATAGGGCCCAGAGTATCAAAGGCCGTTTTGTAGACTGCTTCATGGAAAGTCTTCCAAGTGTTATGAATATACAATTAGTAAATGGCCAGAATAAGGATGGGGTCTGAAGCAGGGTTGGGGTAGAGTTAGAACAAGAACAAAAAAGCCTAAAAAAATAACTAGCACACTTTGCTGTGTGCATTTGGGAAGCATCATCTTTCGCTAACTGCACCAAAACTATAAGCCGCCATCTTGATTGCTTACAACTTACAAAGGCCTAGCTTTCGCTTTTGTTCTTTTAGTTGTGATGCCTTCTTTGTTTTTCCTTGGTTTAGGGTTGGGTTTTTTTACTCTTACAACTCTGACCCATCTCTGGGATTCAGCTGTTTATCCATGAATCGTACCATGGCTGACGCCCTACACGGATCCATACGTGAGAGAGAGAGAGAGAGAGAGAGAGAGAGAGAGAGAGAGAGAGAGAGAGAGAGAGAGAGAGAGAGAGAGAGAGAGAGAGAGAGAGAGAGAGAGAGAGAGAGAGAGAGAGAGAGAGAGAGAGAGAGAGGAGAGAGAGAGAGAGAGAGAGAGAGGGAGAGAGAGAGAGAGAGAGAGAGAGAGAGAGAGAGAGAGAGAGAGAGAGAGAGAGAGAGAGAGAGAGAGAGAGAGAGAGAGAGAGAGAGAGAGATTACCAAAGTAAAAATTGTTGTAATGAAGAAAATTTAAACTTATTCTCTCAACCCATACATTGGTTTCTTTAGCCAAATACGAGGGGGGAGGGGGGGGGGGGGGGGGGGAGGTGGCTGACTTAGGAAAGTCAGCAGGCTGAATGCATAATAATTAATGTGGTCATTGAGAGGTTATTAGTCAAATTAGCTGCTTATGGAATTTGTGGTAAATTGCTTAACTGGATCAGTAACTTTTTAAAAGAAAGATCACAACATGTTAGAGTAGGAGTGGATAAATCAGTAGAGAGTAGTGTCCTCAGTGGAATTCCCCAGGGAAGTATACTTGGTCCTATTCTATTTACTATATTTATTAATGATCTGCCAGATAATGTTATTAGTGCTTGTAAAAATTTTGCAGATGACACAAAAATCTATAATAGCTCATCTTGCAGTACCACTTTACAAAATGACATTTACTGTTTGCAGGATTGATCCGATACCTGGAATTTATATTTTAATGTATCAAAATGTGGTGTGTTACATATTGGTAAAAACAATCAGAATGTTGAATATGAAATGAGACTCAATGATGGAATTCAGCAGATAAATACTGTCACAGAAGAGAAAGATTTGGGTGTTACCTTTGATAACAAATTATCATTTGATCCTCATATACAGAGAGTGGTGGGCAAGGCAAACCAGATGTTACTGAGGAATTATTAAAAGAAGTTTCACTTATCTTGATAAAGACAATTTTCTAAAACTATATAAATCTTTTGTAAGGCCACATCTGGAATATGCTAATGCTATATGGTGTCCTTTTTTGAAAAGGCAGTCTAATCAGATAGAAAAAGTTCAAAGACGGGCCACAAAACTGCTAAAACAATGTAAAAACATATCATATATTGAAAGGCTAAGACACCTAAACTTACACTCTCTTTAAGGGTAGGAGGTTGAGAGGCAGCCTTATACAAACTTATAAGATCTTCCATGGTATTGATGACACAATGTAACATCACTAGAAAGTCAGAAGGCAAAATCTTTATTAGACATAGTTAAAGTAATAGAAGGAAATTTTCATTTTCTTATAGAGTTGCGCTATTCATTGGAATGAACCACGGATTCTATATTTGTGTAGTGTCCATGAATTAACTAAGTACGTACTAACATCAAGTTTGCAACTAACATTAACACCTTTAAAAATCTTCTGGATTCTACTCAGAAATTTCAGTCTTTTTAATGATTTTGACTGATTGTCCTTCAAAAACTTGCTCAGACCCAAAATAATTTTTGCAACGTCATTGCCAAAGAGGGGATGTTATATAGGCCGCGAGGCCTAGGCTTAAGAGCCTGTCCCTACTACTACTACTACTACTCAAAGGGTTAAATAGGCCACGCCTTAAAGACCCACCACGATTAAGTCCCTTGGGTTTTTTTCTGGGTAGCTGTGACCCACATACACATTCCTCCAACTTCAAATTGAGGCTGCTCTTTAAAATGATGTTTCGCTTTGAATTTGGGGCATTTGCATGGGAGTCAAACCTGGCCAAAACAAGATTTCTTACCAGCTATAAGAGGGAAAACACGTGAAAACCGTGATTTTGATCTGGTGGGTCTTTAACCCTTTCACCGCCAGCCATATTTCAGCCAAAAGTTTTCATTAAAATAACCCTGCAGTTTCACCGCCAGCCATTCCAACGGAAGTTTCAGTCCTTAAAACAAAGTCAAAATGTTATCTAAATTGTAAAATTGCCTGGTTATAAATACAGTAGATAAGAACAAAATCGCAGCATCTGCAGTATTGGGGATTCTCTTGTGACATATGGAAAATAAGGTCTATCCTTACTTCCCAAAACTAAGACAATAGGGTCTTTAGATAATATACCCCAATTTGATGCCTTGTAGTGGCATTGGTGTTAAATCACTGTGGTGCTAAAATGCGACTTTGGCGGTGAAAGGGTTAATGATTTTGTTGTTAGTTGTTAAACAGGCAATCATTGGCAACCACACACGCAGAGTCAAAAGTGCTGATTGGTCCATTGAACTGACACATGTACACTTCCGGTCGTGTGGGGAGGGAAGAAGACTTCGAAAGTAATCTACGTCAACTTCAGAGTTTGTTTGTAGGGGGGCTGGTGTATGTAGTTGTTTAGCGATTGTTAACAATCTGAGGTAAGATGAAAGTGTCTATTTTACGGCGCAGTATTATTTATGGTAGGAATAGAAGTTACTTTTGTTCTCTTTGTGATGCCGCTAGAGACAGACACAGCCGGTGACTCCGACTCGATTTGCATGATTTCGGCCCCTACGGCTACGTGCTTTGAATGAGTTTTTATGGAGGAGTGAGGATGGCGTTTATGGTCCATTTCTCCCGAGGGCAAGGTTTATTGGCTGTCATCTCTCTCGCTATCACACACACACACACACACACACACGCACACGCACACGCACACACACACACACACACACCCCTTCTAATATCACGAGAAGTGGATAGACGTTAAATGAAAGACACACACACACACACACTCTCTCTCTCTCTCTCTCTCTCTCTCTCTCTCTCTCTCTCTCTCTCTCTCTCTCTCTCTCTCTCTCTCTCCCCCCCCCTCTCTCTCCCCCCCCTCCTCTCCCGGTCTCAATCCTCTCATAAATAGCCTACATTCAGATACACTGTCACTATCTCTCTCTGAGTCTCTCTCTCTCTCTCCCTCCCTCTCTCTCTCACACACACATTTAAGAGAGGAATAGACATTACGAAGGACTGATCCATCACCCATGTCACTATATAACCAGATAATCCGTCAGGTTTGCGAATGCGCAGGTTCAACCCCAGCTTGGTTCACAGTGGTGTGTCATTGGGAAAGACACTTTACTCCTATTTTCCTCACTCCACCCAGGTGTAAATGGGTACCTGATGTCAGTTGGGAAAAAGTCCTTTGAGATGAGACTTTAAAAACCGAGGTCCTGTGTGCGAATGCATGCACAAGATCTTGCACACACGTTAAAGACCATCCCATTATTGGGTATGAGTAGGCCGTGTGTGCCGTGGTATGGATGACACGAATTCACATAGCACGCATCCTGTGCGCTATTAATGGTCTGAATTAAGACCGGTGAGCGCGGGGCAGGATAAACATCCCCAAGTGGAAGAAGAAGAAGAGATGGTTCTACCAAATGCTTATTTTTCTTTAGTGTTCAAAAACGATGTGATCAGTTGAAGTCCGACTTCAATGAACATTTTTCCTCAAAATAATGAAGCAATAGAAAGGGAGATAGGTGGAAAGTGTTGCTAAAAAAAAAAGAAGAAAAAAAGTGTTGCTCTCTGCTTTAAAAAAAAACAAAGAAAAAACCAAAAACAAAAATACTAGTACAAGAGGGATAAAAAAAAAACCCAGCTTTGTGCTGATGTTCTTATTCAGTTTTCAAGTGAACAATGTGGTTAAACAACGTAGCTGTACAATTTCATTACGTTTATTTGAAGGCGACGCATTTTGTCTTCTCTAAGCTGAAAATAGTGAATGCATCAGAAAACCAACATGCAAGGTAAGATCTATCTGTTGTGAGGAAATAAAATGACTTGACAATTAAAGAAGAAGAATATGTAGAATTTAAAAAAAATAAAAGTCTTAATTCATTTTCAGAAGAGTGAACAGATATGCAAATTTTGCATTTTCTTATTCAAGTTGCTTGAGGTGTCAGATTGAGTTTTTTGTCTGGCTTGGATAGGAACCCATCTCTATGACTTTGAAACTGTGCCAAGGCCCTGGTCATACTCATACTCATAGTCCTATAAGAGCTGAAAATGTCCAATAAGTATTCTGCTCCTCTGTGTCTGGACGATTGTCCTATTGAAATTTGACACCCAGCGGACTTTGCTCTGTTCATTTCTGCAAGAAACAGGGTCGAGTTTCTCTAGACAACACTCTAGATAACTTTAGAAAACGTTTGCGGAAGAATATTACAAGCTCTTGTCTGATTGGTACTATCGGCAAACGAAGGGTGTTTCTTAGACCATTTTTGCCAATTTGAGCGAGCGCAACGTAACGTTAGCCCTTGTGAAACGGCCCCCTGGACGTTTTGTCCTATTGATTTCCTTGTTTCTGGACAGTTTGTCCTATCACTTTTCTGTCCTTGGTGCAACACTGCTTGCCATGTATGTGGATTTCAGAATGGCGGTGTTCACATCGGCTCTGGTCCTCCTCCTCTTCCTCATCCCCTACACCATCCACGGCCAGTCGGACAGTGCCGGGGCTGCAGCCGGAGAAGGCGAAGGGTTAACGGACATTTGGATCGTGCGTCTGGCGCTCAACTTGCTGGGCTATGCCACCATCTTTGTTCCCGGAGCCCTTCTCATACGCTACCTGAGGCAGCGGAAGTACAACGAAACGGCCGGTGAGTCTGCTGTGTTATTTATAGCTTTGAAATTTAGGGGGTCAGGATTTGCGCAATGAAATATGCCCCCAGTTGGGTTTTTTAGAGGGTCACCAGGATATTTTAGGGGTGTCTTGTATGATTTTAACTTTTATTGTACATGTTTTTGGCTCACTCTATAGTATGATAGTTGTTCGGTTATGTGTGTGTTTTGTGTGTGTGTGTGTGTTGCGTCTGTGGTCTAATCTCCAAACTTTAACGTTGGCATTTTCTTGGGAAATAGAAGGCATACATTGTTCAAACTTTGCACACATATAGATCATTAGATGTCTATGCAAGCTTTCAAACAATAATGATTTGAATAATTAAATACTTAAAACAACACTGTAAACAGATAGCAAACAGATAACATTTTAGATTAGTGGGTTAGACTAAGAGAGTATTCAACAGGCAACATGAGTTAAGAAACTCTCATAAACACTGAAAGCCTTGATAGCTCATTAGTAGAGTGTCTGTCATGTCAATGGTTCCGGGTACGGTTCTCGGCACAGGCACTTTAAAAAATTTTAAAAAGTTTTTAAGTTGTATCCATTAACGAGTTTCATTTGTACTTTATAAAATTTTATTGGCAATCTTGTACTTTAGACACCCCCCTCAATCTTTGTTTGTTGTCCCACATGTTCCTGTTCGAGTGAGCTTTGAAGGCTTTGCCTCTTGTTTTTAACTGTGTCAGGTAAAAATGTTTAGGTTTAGGGACACAAAACATAGCCGTTAGGCTTTCAAGTCCCATCTGTGTCTTTCATTTTGTAAGCACAGTAATGTCAAGGTTTGTGGTACACTCAGTTTTTTGTTGTTGATGATTTTTAATCACGATACTCATATTATCAGCGCTATGTTTTGCCCTGAAATTCAATGTGTTAAACATGATATTTTAGAGGGGGAAAATGTGCGTCGGGTAAAAACTTGGTAGTTTTGTGGTGCATTAGCCTGAAATCCAATGTGTCAGAGGGGAGGTTTGAGAGTCATAGATGCGGATCTATGCGTAGGAATTAACACTGGTGTGGGCTTTGTGTTTGTGTTCTAGTGTTTTTCTTTGGTGTTGTTGTTGTCATACCCTGGCTAAAAGACTCCAGGGATCATCCTATCAACCAAAGCACTTGAACACTATGGTACAAATGCACCAGCTAGGGATGAGAACATTGTGTGACTGTTTTTGATTACCCAGCCACGTGTGCAGCTGTAATGTCCTGCACTGCACCGTGCCATTAGCCACGGTCTGTGCATTGGTTTTATAAGGGCACCACCACTTCTGGCTGCTTGCTGGCACCAAGATTACTATGCAACAGTACGCCAAGAGTCTTTAGTAATAAATACATACATCATAGGAACCGGTGTTGCATAAAATATTTTACTCATGAAATAAATACTCATTTCCTCATTTAAATTGTTTGCTGTTTGGGAAAGATTTGCCCCTAAATACATTCAGAGGCGTCTTGTGGCATGCAGAAATAACAGAAGATTCATTATTAAATACTGAGAAGTCAGGGATTTTTTTCTAATATTTATTATTATTTAGTTTTATTTGCACAGATGGTTTATATCATCCGCCATTTTGAAAAGAAACTAAGTGACATGGCTTTGTATATCGATTTATCGACAAAAATGTAGATTTACACCCTCCCGCTCTATTTCTTGGTTCTTTCTGTGTAGATTGAGCACTTAAATATCAATATTTTAAATAATAGTTGACTTATTTATAACATGAAAGAAGAATGGCTCTAGTGCGCTTTTGAAGGGTACTTATTTCACTGTAGGTACTTATTTCTCATGACACCGGGTGCTCCTTGTGTTGTCATTGTGAACAGCATGCACGTTAGACACCCTTTTTTATTTTATTTTTTATTTTAATGTAATCCGACTTCGGTGGAAGGGATGATTTTCCTTTGGTGAATTTAGTTAAAACTTTGATGGAACCCTTGTGTTGATGGTAGAGGTGGTGGGTGTGGTAGTGGTTTTATGTGTCTCCATGCATGTATATGTGAAGGTGATTTAAAAAAAATTGATGGCTTATGTTAAGTGTTTTATTGTTTAGAACATATTCTCATTCATATTTCTTTGGGGAAGAGGGTTGTAATTTGTATGCAAGGTTTTATTTCTTTGATTTTGTATTCATAAATTATTGTTCTGAGGCTTGATCCTTTTTTTGTTTTCTTTTTTTGACGTTGAAGAATTTGCTTGTTTATGTTCCCCCGGCACAATACGTAATATTATTATTATATTTATTATTATTATTTAATTATCAAAGCATACACAGTGACACACACACACACACACACACACACACACACACACACACACACACACACACACACACACACACACACACACGAGCGCACACACACACACATGTGTGTGTGTGTCCTTGTTCCCACATTGTGGCTAAGGACAAATAAGCTCGGGTATCAAATAAGTGCTGAGTGTAACGCAAGTTAAGCAGTAAACGCTCAAACTGCTCTTGGTTAGTGAGCGATCGGGAGTGTAACCTGGGAACAGCTTGAACTGTATGTCAGGATCAATGATGGACTCTATCGACTTATCGAGGGGAGGAGGGGGGGGAGGGAGTTGAGATGGAAGGGGGGGGGGGGAGAAAAAAGGGTAAATGGTGGGGGGAGGGGACAGGTGTCATCAGGACATAATTGATGAGATGCCCATCCTCAGCTGCCAGTTAATGTCAGTTAATGTCAATAAGTGATAAAAAAAAATTTTTAATATATTTTCTTCTTCGTTTTATCTTGGGTTTTTCTTTGCAATGCTCGGTGGGTTTTTAAAAATTTAACCCATTGCTTTTCTTTTCCTTATAAACCATGTCTGATTTTGTTGATTAAGTAAAACAGATAACTAAAACAGATTCTGTCATTTTTCTTCTTCTTCTTCTACTTCTTCTTTGTTCGCTCATATGAGCGTCGATGCGTCATGCTGCCGTTATGCGCCTAACTAAGAAATAGTTAGGCCCAGCATGTCTGACTTCGGCTGAAGAAAACTTTGTAAGAATTTATAGAAAAAAAAGGCAGGAGAATGGACCAGTGAGATAGACAGATAGCAGATGACAGTAAGCAAAGGGAAAAGGCAGAGTCAAAGAGATTAGAGGAGGTTACAAGCACAGAACTTCCATAAGGTGGGGGAACTATTTGTACACAAGACCCCCGGTATCCCCACGGGGAGGATTCTGTCATTCAAAATGATAAATATAAAAAATATATAATAATTATAACATTAAAAAGGTTCTAAACCAAACAGATTGCACATTTATTAAATACCAATGTTCAATGCTCTTTTTGGGGGGTTATGAGCGGTGAGTAGGTCATCGTGTGCTAGTGGAGTGGATGACACCACATACATGGAGTGCAGCTGCTAGGTCATAGGACTATAAATTTAACATTAATTTGACTTTTTTGGGGTTTCATCTTCCTGCCAATAACTCGGAGTGATAGGATTAGTGTGAGTCAAGAGTGCAAAAAAACATCGCTGTCTGCATCCACACATCTGTGTGAGCATGCGCACACATGTGCATGCATACGCACATGCACACGCACACGCACACACACACCACACACACACACACACACACACACACACACACACACACACACACACACACACACACACACACACACACACACACACACACACACACCACACACACACACACACACACACACACACACACACACACACACACACACACACACACACACACACACACACACACACACACACACACACACACACACACACACACACACCGTGTGACACATACGTACACTTTTGTTTTCTTCTTTTTTTTGGGGGGAGGTAGGTTTAAGACTGCGTCATTACCTTATTACTTATCCAATAGGAATTGTTCGAAAATAATTAAGGGGAGTAATTTCATGGTGTGTGGGAGTGATCTTGCGTAATTCAATCGGTCAAACAGGGGAAGTCACTCTACCATCAGCTCTCGAAGCCTATCAACTCATGAGTTTGAGCAAACATACAGCACTTAGAACACTGTGCGTCATTCTAAAAAATTATGTAAAATATATATCTTTACGTCACAGTTTGCAAGTTCTATCATTTTGTAGCAGCTGGCCCCCCCTAATTTTTCTTAAAAAAATGTTTGCAAGTCGCTGACTCGCATCCTGCGTTCAAGCTTGTTGCATTGTTGCTGTGGTATTTGACCGAGTAATGGAGGTAAGCAACTCTAATTTTCACGATATGCTCTCCCCAATTTTTTTTTCTCCGAAAATCGTCTATTGCTTTCACACATAGGTGCTCTTATGGACACACCATTCGCACTTACCCACACCAAAATCACTGTTTACACCTCGCTACAATAGTGTCTGAATTACTTTTAGTCGAAGGACGTAAAATCGAAAAACACACAAACATACATTTCTAGTACACAAACACACACACACAAACTTTACACAAACTGATTCATTTATTCAGACAGAAATTGAACCTCATTGTAACCATGGATGCCATGAATGTTATACTAGAGTCCCCTTCTAGTTTCTATAGTCCATGTTGTAACGTAACTACTGAAAAAAGATCAAAGGGGCGGAATGTACATGCATTTTAAAGCATTATGATACCACTTTGTCACCTTATTTCACAATAGCTTAATAATTAAGCACAGCGAAAAACACACAAACAGCTCATTAGCTATGAAATGCAAGAAACAACGGCAGTTGAAAGTCGGTAAGAGCAGGGAGAAATCCCACTGCCTGGTATGGCCAAATTGATAGCTAGGTTTTCTAAGTGTGCCCACACCCCCTCCTCACCCTGTGCCCACCCCCACCCCCCAAATAATCTTTTTTTTTAAAGTGGGTAGGCGCTGCACTTGTGGCAATGCGCTCTCTGGGGGAGAGCAGCCCGAATATTACAGAGATAAGTCTCTGTGACTAGAATATACCAAATACCAAAATACATGAAGTACATACAGCTGTGCGGAAATTAAAGTGTCATTTCTCGTAAGAAATCACTTCAAAGGAGAAGGAAAAACTCAACGTTTCAGTCATTTCATGTCAAATTATGTGAGACTAGCAATCGCTCCGTGGCAGTTAAGTCCCGTGGCAGTTTTAACCCCATGGCAGTTTTAACCCCGTGGCAGCTATCTCCTCCCTACACCTACCCCCTCCCCACATTTACTTGCTCGGGGACTTATCTGCCACTCGGCGACACATTTGTTTGTTATTGTGGCTTTCAACAGACAGCCAGTCTCTGTGTTCAACTCCTGTCTTTTTCACACACATCTTGGGAAGGCAGCAATGGCAGTATATGTCTGTGGTACCCTAGATGACAGACGGCATTGCAGACTGTTGTGTTTATTGTAGAACGGCAGGGTACATGGTGTTTTTCGTTATGTTTCTGGGGGCAAATATGAAGAGACTTTGCTGCTGCCCAACACGTGAACACGTGTTTTTTGATCGCCTGAGAATCTGTTCTGCTTAGACGTGCAGTACTACCAACCCACCCCATCCCCCTACATTCGTAACCAAACCATACTGCACACAGGCACACGAACGTCAATCAGCTCGCTCGCTCTCTCTCTCTCTCTCTCTCTCTCTCTCTCTCTCTCTCTCTCTCTCTCTCTCTCTCTCTCTCTCTCTCTCTCTCTCTCTCCCCCTCCCTCCCTCCCTCCCTCCTCTCTCTCTCCCCTCCCTCCCTCCCTCTCCCTCTCTCTCTCTCTCTCTCTCTCTCTCTCTCTCTCTCTCTCTCTCTCTCTCTCTCTCTCTCAGAGCTCACCGCCCGCTGGGCCTAGCCGTGAACATAGCGCGATGCTAGTACCACGGTAAAGTGATCTCCGCTCTTCATTTGTGTTGTTGACTGGTTGGTGACTGGTCCGCTGCAGCAGCGAGGGGTGTGTGGAGAAAGTGTTGATTGAAATTAGCTTTTGTTTTTGGGACCGCGCAAATGTAAATCGGGTTATAGCGCGCGTTTATGAACGGATGCTGTTCAAATTTTGCACGACGATAGTCACTATCCCTGGTCACGCATGTTCCAAATCTCCAGTCAATGTCGGGTGTGGTTACGCCGCGGTTTGTGAAAACGTTAAGCGGCCTGTCGGCGCCTGTATCTCCGGCATTTCTAAATCGATTCGCTTACGGTTTGGTACACGGATAGTCACCATCCCTGGTCATCTTCCTGCCAAATTGGAAGGCAATCTGCCCAGAAACACTGGGGATACGGGCGCCGAGAGGCCGGCGGATGCGCGTTTTGCGCATTTGCCGAACCGCGCAAATGACACGGCCGCCTCGGTTGCTGTTGCCATCGCCCCGTTAGGGCTCACAGCAAATTTGAAGCGATTCAGTCGAAAAACGGCGGAGTTATAAGGCCCGTTTTGTGTTTCAGACAGATAGACACACACACACGGACGGACACTTGGCTTTCTACTATATGATTTCTTTGTATGGCCTTACTGTCAGTGTATTTATCTTGACTTTGCAAATTGTCATTTACAGTGTTGTCAGTTCATGCCCCATGCCTTGATCAACTGGTCAGACCAACACATCAAAATTGACCAATTTTGTGTTACGTTTAATTGCTGGGCAGTGAGGGTTAAAAATGGAGGCAGAAGTGTTGGGTTGCAATTAGAGTTTGAGCAAGATAGCGACCGCGCAAATGTAAATCGGTGTGGTATAGCGTTACTTTATGAATGGATGCTGTTGTTTCATATTTTGCACGACGATAGTCACTATCCCTTGGTCATATCTCATCCAAATTTCATGTCAATGTCGGGTGAAACACCGCCACCCTTTGTGAAAACGCATGATGGAAGACAAGTCGGCGCCTGTATCTCCGCCAATTTCAGTAAATCGATTATGCTTACATGTTTGGTTATCTTTATAGGGAAAGTCAGGTGTTGGTTAACTGTTTGTGTTTCATTAATCTCTTTAAACACAGGGGATTGGGCGTCTACATTTTCCTGCTAATGCATTGTCACGCATTTGCCGAACACTGAACAGTGACACGGCTGCCTCATTGCTGTAGCCATCGCCACTGATAGGGCTCAAATGACAAATTTGAATTATTCAGTCGAAAACTATCGGCGGAGTTATGTGGCCCGTTTTGTGTTTCTGTCAGATCTGTCTGTCTGTGTGCACACACGGACGGACACTTGGCTTTCTACTATATGATTTCTTTGTATGGCCTTACTGTCAGTGTATTTATCTTGACTTTGCAAATTGTCATTTACAGTGTTGTCAGTTCATGCCCCATGCCTTGATCAACTGGTCAGACCAACACATCAAAATTGACCAATTTTGTGTTACGTTTAATTTCTGGGCCGTGATGGGTTAAAAATTAAGGCGGAAGTGGTGGTGGGTTGCATGATGAGTGAACAAGATAGCAGAGAGCGGATGAATGATTGGGTGTGGTGTGAGAGTTACTTATTTGCCTTAATGTAAATTTATGTTTCATATTTATTTAATATTTTTATTTTGATATATCTCATCTTATTTTTCATGATTTGTACAGTGAAACACCGGACACCCTTTTCAAAAAGCATGATGGAAGACAAGTTTCCATGTGCGTTGTACAATGCCAATAGACAGTAAAGAAACTTATGACTTACATGTATGATGTTATCTTTAGTGGGAAAGTCAGGTGTTGGTTAACTGTTTGTGTTTCATTAGCTCTTTAGTAACAGCTGTTGTTGGTCTACATTTTCCTGCTAATGCATTGTCACATTATAAACACTGAACAGTTACATCTGTTATGATGTAGGGAGATCACTGATAATGCAAATGACCGAATATTTTATTATCTGTGCATACTATCTGTGTGTGTGTGTGTCTGTGTGTGTGTGTGTCTGTCTGTCTGTCTGTCTGTGCGCACCTCTGCGTGTGTGTGTGTGCGCGCACCTCTGTGTGTGTGTGTGCAGTATATTGTGTGTGTCTGTATGTGTGTGTGTTTGAATGCATATATGGGTTGTGCATTGTATACTATTGGTTGCTGATATGGGAATATGGAGACATGAAATGCAAAAATCTTCACATTTTTGTAAAAATGAAGATTCTTAATAGAATGAAACAGGCATGTTTTGTCAATTGAATGTTTGAAATAAGTTTGATAACCTGCTTCAAGAAAACAGTCTACTGAAAGAAAAATCAAATCATGTATCACGGCATAGCTGATGACCATTCCTAATCTTTTTTTTAGAGGAATCCCCCATATTGCAGATGATGTTGGGAGGTAAGGATAGGCCTTATAGCTGTTATAAATCCATAATGACCCTGATTTTGGGAGGTAAGGATAGGCCTTTACAGTGTTTAACAGAGGAATCCTCAAACAACATTGCAGAGACCCTGATTTCTTAATTGGGAGGTAAGGATAGGCCTTGTGCTATTACATGCCAATGTCGCATTTTTGGGAGCACCACAATGATTTAACACCCATGTCATGGAATCCCCCCGCTATATCAAACAGGGTCTGATTAAGGATAGGCCTTACGCTATACAAAGAGGAATCCCCCATATTTTTCAGATGATGTTGGGAGGTAAGGATAGGCCTTGTGCTATACATGTCATAGAGGAATCCCCCATATTGCAGATGATTTTTTTCTCTACCCAGGTAAGTTTAATGGAATTGTTTTGCTGAAAAATGGGTGGTGGCGAAAGGGTTCATTCCAACCCAAATTCCACATTTCCTAATTCAACAGAATATTTCTGATTCTGAAATTTCAAACTAATGTACGAAAAACATTGTGATCCACATGATAATAAAATATTTGCTGCATATATATTTTTTGTTTTGTTCAAATTTATTTCAATTTAAACTATGTTTGCCGTGTTTTGTTCTGTCTGGTGTCATATTTTTCATGTCAGGAGATTGAAGAGTTCGCTTCTCTGAATATCTTCTTCTTCTTTGTTTCCGGGCTTCTCTGAATATAAAACAGTGCATCAGATTTAAAAACTACTTATCCTAATCCACCTCTCCCCCTATCTCAGAAGGGGAGCAACCAAGACCACCCACCCACCCTTTTACCCATTCCCAGCAGGATTCTTGATTTTGATTTAAAAAACTTGGCGTCTGTGTATCATCGTTATCCTACCAATATTTCCTCCATATTTGTTGTTATGTCCAGATGGCACCAGCAGTAGCACGTTTGCCGAGTCCCTCCCAGGTGAATTCCATTTACCCACATATTTACACGTTTGTTTTTGGTTATCAGGAATCGTTTTGCGCAAAAGAAATAAAAACCCATCAAGGAAAAATTATAGTGTCTTAAGTGAAACATCAGGAGTTATGTAGAACATCTGTTTGCTTTGAAATTTGGTGTAAAATATATCACAAAATAATGAAAAATGGACCTGGATAAAACGTGTTTTTTTTGTTTTTTTTAATCTTTCTGGAAGTTTAAAATTTCCAAATGATTGCTTGTTTATTTTGTATATTTTTTCTCACTTATATCATCATTAAAGCAAATCGAAATGGTTTTCCTTATATCTTGGATTATTCAGGTATTTTAAATTTCATCAGTGGGTCTTGAAGGGTTTATTTCTTTCAATGGCTGTAGTTTAATCTTTAACGATTCCTGGTAGTAAAACAAAACACATAGTGCTCTCTCCTCTACAAATAAAGGAGAGAAAAAACCACAACCTCACTGCCCTCTTCTATTCAGTGCCTCACATACCCGCTCAATTAATCCTTGTGAAATTAGAATAGATCTTTTTTCAGCACTTTTAATTTCTATGGCTTTCTGCTTTTTCTTCAGCACGGTCGTTAGCTTACTGTCACGAGTGCACTAACTTATTAGTCAGGCAGAGCACCATTAAAAACACTGCTTTGTGTCTATTTGTTTGTTTTTTATCAGTTTCCGCTGTGCCCATTTTGCCTATCAATCGTATTTACTGTATCTTATGTATGCCTAATCTCTGTTGCTGTGCATGGTTACAAGTCATTTTGTTGTTTCTTTTTATTAACTTTTAGCTGTTTCCATTTTTGCTCTTCAATGTTCATTCATACCATATTTTGTTTACAAAACCTCCATGTGGGGATACTGTGGGTTTTCTGTAAAAAATAGTTCCCCCACCTTCTGGAAGTTCTGTGCTTGTAACTTAACTTCTAATCTGCTACATGACTCTTGCCTTTTCCCTTTGCTTTCTATCATCTACTATCTTTCTGATTTATTGGCCCATTTTCTGGCCTTTTAAAAAAAACATTCTTCTGAATATTATTTTTCCTTTGAGCTCCTCCGAAATCGGAATGTGCCGGCTGTACGCAGCGGAGAGACCAGTGAAAACTGAAAACCAGACACATACGTACCTTACCCTTTATGGCCATATGGCCTGGGAATGCAGAAGAAGAAGAAGTTTACAAAAACTAGATGTTTTGTTATTAACCCACCATCTCCTTCCAAAGAGGTGGGGTACTGAGATGCATGTTTGCAGCAATGATCATGCTAGACATTTGGAAAACCAGTCCTTTCAATGATTACTTCCCAACAACCTGTGTCAACATCCCAGAGAAACAGAAACCACTGAAAACATTAAGCACCAACCCGCCAAGGGTTCTTGGCTATTCACTGTGTCTTGTACACGTGATGTAAGTGAAACTGACCAATGGCCAATATTAAAATAATGCATCTGTGCCCAATGGAAGCTGTCTTTACCAGTGGCAGTTCTCCCTACACGCCGTAAGGAATTATTGGTTGCTGTCACTCCACGGGTGGAGTGAATGTGTGGGTGGCTCCATGAATGGAACGAAGTCCCCTGAAGTCGGAGTATGGCCGCCCATGTGGCGGGGCCCTTTAAAAGCAGCCATACACGTAATCTTCCCACCCAAGGCCATGCGAAATGTTCACATGGCACTGGGTGTGCCCCCAGAGCGTTTAAGCTGGGGAACGAAAAGAAGAAGAAGATTAAGAACCAACAATATCAAGGCCTCTGGTAGAAACATTTATCAGTCCTACTCCTAGCAAAAATAAGTTAGACCCTGGGGCTGGTAGGTAAGTTTTTTTAGTACATGTATCTTTTAACTGAAGCTGCTGCACAGATTCACTTCAAAATGTTTACAATGGTATGTTGTGCAAAGCTGATATGTCCTGATGAATAAATATTGCGAAGGAGGTTGCTGCGCTCGGAGAAAGCCTTGTATTTTGGGGTTGTGTGTGTGGGTTTTTGTTGTTGTTGTTGCTTCATTAGTTGTTTAACCCCTTCCCTGCCTGGCCCCATCTCTGCTATGAGATGTGTGATGTCACTGGTGATGTCATAACTTCTCATGTCATTGACTTAGAATGATGGTTTTTGTTTTCAACGAGTCAGGAAATATATATCTCTAGACCATTTTTGGTAAAGGTAAAGATGCGCCCCCCCTCCTCCATTTCTCGGTTGTTTCCATTTTTTCAGTCTTGCCTTTCTTACTGCAGATTGAGTACCGGTACTTCATCCTCTATCGTTTGCTATATTTAACACTCATTTTCATCCATTTACATAATTAAACACATGCATTCAATAATAGTAGAACATAAAGGCAAGACGGAAAAACGCAATGAACCAGGACTGTGACAAATGCTCCGCGGCTGTTGTGTGTACTGCACTACATAGGGGGGGGGTCCTATTAGATAATGGCCTTTATCATGACTACAATGAATTATTCAGCAAAGATAATTAGCTGAAAAGGTTAATAAAATGCAGATTCATGTTTGGTAAGAAAGGCAAGTGTGAAAATGCGGGGAGAGCTGAGAAATGTAGGGGGGGGGGGCACATCTTGACCTTTGCCCCATTTTTTTTAGATTGAGTCTAATGGGTCTCTTTTTCGTGTTATAATTATAAAGAAGATATTTTTTCAGAAATTTTCTCTAGCAGTGAAGGGGTTAACGATCTGCAGTAAGTTCTAAGATATTCATAAGTTGAATTTTAATTGAGTATCATATTGATGTCCATATATCATGATTTTCCACAGCGTTCCACATGACTTGTAAACTAGGGTGCATTTGCATTAGCTCTTCTGCTGCAGCCAAGGGGATTGGTGGCCTTTGGGGACCTTCCCGAATGCCGGCTGTCCTCAAATCCCTTTGACCGAGAGAGTGGGAATGCACCTGGGCAGGCTTCTCCAATATGTATAAATAAATGTTAGCCCAGCCCGCCA
The DNA here is from genome assembly GCA_017654935.2 of Phymorhynchus buccinoides. Taxonomy (NCBI): domain Eukaryota; kingdom Metazoa; phylum Mollusca; class Gastropoda; order Neogastropoda; family Raphitomidae; genus Phymorhynchus; species Phymorhynchus buccinoides. The sequence goes on along the minus strand of CM065688.1, from coordinate 53,685,697 downwards.
GAATAGCATCTGTCCCCTCTGCTATCTGGCAGTCAAAAGTCGAAAATGACGGACAGGCACACATACATGTATATTGCTGTCCAGTACATGTGTAACACAAGGTGTGCGTAATGTTCATGGACAGCATTGTGTTGTTGGACAGCATGTGTAAACGTGCTCAGTTGAACATGTCGACATGTCGAACATATATATTCAAGAATCAATGAGATCAGTGTCCCGTGACGTGAATGTGATTGACATTTTGATATTGATTGATTGTGGAGTTTCTTTTATGCTTAGAAACAAGTGGTGGATTGAATATGTGAATGCTTGAATAAGAAAGTGTGTGTGTGTGTGTGTGTGTACGCGCGCGCACGTGTGTGTATGTGTCTGTTATGCTTATAAATATTTGTCCGCTTAAATACTAGAATTTTAGTGGTATAGTGTGTGTGTGTGTGTGTTTCTGTTATGCTTATAAATATTTGTAAGCTTAAATACTAGAATTGTAGTGGTATAGTGTGTGTGCGCGCGCATGTGTGTGTGTGCACACATGTGTGTGTGTGTTTCTGTTATGCTTATAAATATTTGTCAGCTTAAATACTAGAATTGTAGTGGTATAGTGTGTGTGTGTCACTGTGTGTGTGTGTGCGCGTGCGTGTGTGTGTTTCTGTTATGCTTATAAATATTTGTCAGCTTAAACACTAGAATTGTAGTGGTATAGTGTGTGTGTGTCACTGTGTGTGTGTGTGTGTGTGTGTGTGTGTGTGTGTGTGTGTGTGTGTGTTTCTGTTATGCTTATAAATATTTGTCAGCTTAAATACTAGAATTGTAGTGGTATGATGTGTGTGTGTGTTTGCACATGCTTGTGTTTGTCGGCTTAAATCCTAGAATTGTAGTGGTATTGTGTGTGTGTGTGTGTGTGTGTCCTAGAGTGCGTGCGTGCGTGCGTGCGTGCGTGCGTGCGTGCGTGCGTGTGTGCGTGCGTGTGTGTGTAACACCTGGCCCTTTTCTCAGATCATGGCTGTTATTATATTCCATTACATTGCATATAAAAAAGCCATTAGCATTGGGGTTTTGTGACCTTGTTTGCAGTTATACATTTTATTCTGTAAGCCGTGCTTTGTTTATTAGTTTTGTATCTGAAGCTTCGTTTTAAAACAATGATCCATGTTTTTCTGCTTTGTCCATTAGTTTTTATTCTTTGAACAACATCCAAACTTCGCTGGGGGGTTTTCACCTAGTTTACAACAGAAAAAAAGCTATTCTTTGCTCTTTTGTTAGCTAGTTCTGAATGTACAATTTATACATTTAAAACAAATCCAGGGTTTGTTGTTTTTGTGGATTAAATTTTGCATTTGAATTTTATTTTCTAAACTGGTGCTGTATTTTTTTTTAGATGAATTTTGCACACACATTCCATTAAAAAAAAAATCATACTAGCTGTTGATTAGTTGATTGGTTTTATATAATAAATAGTTTTACATGGGTCCCTCCCCACCTTTTTTTTTAATCAATGCTTTGCTGTTTTGTGAGCTAGTTGTGCATTTACAAAATCTGAGCAAAAAACACATACAAAAAACAGGGTTTGTGATTTTCTAAACTAACTTGGTGTAAATTTCATGCTTAAAAGTAATGTCTTGCTCTTTTGTCATTTTGTTTATCATTTACCTGAACATTTTCACGTTATTATTAAAAAAAAAAACCAGGCGTTGCTATTTTCTGTATTAGTTTAGCATATGCATTTCATATTAAAATTCCATGCTTTGCCTTTTTTCTTTTTTTTTTCCTTCTTCTGCGTTCCCAGGCCATATGGCCATAATGGGTGAGGTACGTATGTGTCTGGTTTTCAGTTTTCACTGGTCTCCCTTCTGTGTGCAGCTGACACATTCAGATTTCGGACGTGCTCAAAGGAGAAAATTATCTGGAAGATTTTGTTTTTTAAAGGCAGGAGAATGGATCAATAAGTCAGAAAGATAGTAGATGACGGAAAGCAAAGAGAAAAGGCAGAGTCAAAGAGAGTGGCAGATTAGAGGCAGTTACAAGCACAAAACTTCCAAAAGGTGGGGAAACTATTTGTATGAAACACACACACACACACACACACACACGTATCCCCATCCAACCCCGTGTGGAGGCCCCGGTTTGTTTGTTGTTGTTTTCATACCCTGGCTAAAAGACTCCAGGGATCATCTGAACAGCCGAAGCACTTGAACACTATGATACAAATGCATTAGCAAGGGATGAGAACATGTGTGTGACCTACCCTGTCACGTGGGCAGCCTCACTCCGACTTCGGGGGATGTTTATCTTTTGTTATTTTTTTTCTTTACGAGTAGCTTTACAAGTCTGTTTTTGTTTTTGTGTGTGTGTGCAATTCATATATGTTGAACCTTTTTATGATTTGTAATGCCTTTATGCTGTTGTAAAGCGCGATGAGCCCAATGTGGGGCATCGCGCTATATAAGTATCCCCTATTATTATTTAGCTTTGCTTGTAGTGGTGCCATAGCCGATGAGGTTGAACCGAGGCGTGGTTACCTCTAAACCTATCTGTATTAATATAAAAAAATCGGGACTTTACTGGTTTCGTACTGCCTCCGGGCATTGCCTCCAGTATTGTTCCCAACATATTTGTATTTACAAATGTCCCATATGTGTCTGATTCAGACCAAGAGGACGTAAAACACCATTTTCGTCGTCATTTAGCTTTGCACTTACCGTAGTTTTCGAACTATAAGGAGATATGTTTTCCCAGACTGAGACCCCTGCGCCTTATAATATGACTACTAAAATAGTAAGAAAATATAATAACAGAATCTGAATTTTGTGTAAAATTTGGGGGGTGCGCCTTATAGTCCGGAAAACATGGTACATTTTCATATCAGCCATGCTAAACAAAAAAACACTCACCCTTCCTGTTTTAGGGCCTGGCTGTGTGTCCAACCTGGCGGTTCTGTGCGTGTTCGGCCGCGACAAGGACGCCAGCTCCCAGGTGGAAGAAGGCGGAGGAGGAGGAGCCTCGGGACAAACCCTCAGCGCCGAGAAGAAGATGGAGGCCCAGCCTCTGGCCAAGCGCATCTCCATCCTGACGGTGTGCTTCCTGGGCCTGCAGGCCTCCTACCTCACCTGGGGCCTCCTGCAGGAGCGCATCATGACGCACGAGTACGGCAAGACGCTCACCTCGCCCGGCGAGTACTTCAAGAACTCGCAGTTCCTGGTGTTTGTCAACCGCATTCTGGCGTTTGTCATCGCGCTGCTGGTGATCGTGTTCCAGCACCAGCCCAGCCACACGGCGCCGCTCTACAAGTACTCCTTCAGCTCTTTCTCCAACATCATGAGCAGCTGGTTCCAGTACGAGGCGCTCAAGTACGTCAGCTTCCCCACGCAGGTAACGAACAAAACTTTTATTGAGGGAAAAAGAGTAAGCACACAATGGCAGGGCTCCCAGGGACCCCCCATTTGGGGGTCTATGAAGCACTAAAATTCTAAAGGACCCTCTAAAAGAATGAGCAGGGGGTCCCAGGGATGCGCTAGAAAAATTATTTTTAGCATTCGCAATGCCACTGGGACCCTCTATCCTGCCTCTAGGACCATCTATACTGTAAATGAAGGAGTCCCTGGGAATCCTTGTTTTGCGGGACGATTGGGAGCCCTGAATGGGCTTTTTTGCATCTTGCCCTCAAACAAACATGCAAGAAAATCAGTATATTCAACACAAAAAAAGAAACATGCAAAAATAATAATCTACCAATTATCCATGAAGAACAAAAAATAGAGGTGTTGCTAGCATGCGCATGCACATAAACACTCAACATGCGCTCACCCTCTTTTTCTTTTTCTTTCTGTCTCTTTCTAACATGTTTGTACTGAAAAAGAATGGCTTGTGTCTTTGCTTCTGGTTCTGAATTTGTTTTGTTTTTCTACTGACTAAGGTTATGAAATATACTATAAAAAAAATAATTGGTCAAATGCTAACAAAATAAAGTGTGGTTCGTGAAGTCATATTTAATAAAATTTGGATTTGCAATTGGAAAGGAAAAAAAGTGATAGATATTGAAGGGCAGTTTGAATTAAACAATGATGTAGATGGGATTAGAAAACTTGCAAATAGGTTGGTAGGTGGGGAAAGAATGGCAATGCTAAATTACAATAATACAAAACTGACTGGTATTTTTTTTCCCTCTTGGTTTTCCTTTCCCCCAGGTGTTGGCGAAAGCGTCCAAGGTGATCCCAGTGATGCTGATGGGGAAGGTGGTGTCGCGGAAAACCTACGAATATTATGAGTACATCACCGCCATCATGATCTCCTTGGGCGTGTCCATGTTTCTCCTGACCAGCCAGGACGCCACCAAGCACAGCGACACCGTCACCACGGGATCCGGCCTTTGCCTGCTGATTGGCTACATGATGTTCGACAGCTTCACATCCAACTGGCAAGGCGAGCTGTTCACGCAGTACAAGATGTCGTCCATTCAGATGATGGCCGGGGTGAACCTCTTCTCCTGTCTGCTCACCACCGTCTCTCTAGTGGAGCAGGGCGGGTTCTTCGAGTCGTCCGCGTTCATGCTGCGCCACCCGGAGTTTATGATCCACTCGGTGGTGCTGAGCGTCTGCTCGGCCACGGGGCAGCTGTTCATTTTCTACACCATCGCGCGCTTCGGGGCGGTCACCTTCATCATCATCATGACCATGCGGCAAGGGTTCGCCATTCTCCTGTCATGCCTCATCTACGGTCACCCGGTCACCCTCATCGGGATCTTGGGCATCATGGTGGTGTTTGCCGCGCTCTTCGTCCGCATCTACTCTTCGCAGCAGAAGAAGAGAAAGGCCACGGTGGCCCAGCCTCCGGCTACGCAACCGAGTACGGATAGTTCGGCACGCACTTAGAAGGCTGGGTGAAAGTTTTGTTAAGTTTGTGGGTGTTAGGTTGTGTGGGTGTCTGTGGATTGTGCATTTTCGATGTCCTAAAATTAGGTGCTATAAATGTGGGTTGGTGTATTTTGTTGAGCCAGTGGGAAATTTATCTATGCGTGTTTGTGTGTGTGCCACACTTCTAAACCACTCCCCCTGCCCCTTTTCTTCCCACAGTAGCCGCATTCTGTCATTGGGCATGGCAAGAAGAAGCGTGTGTGTGTGGTATTTAATTGTAAGTAGCCTTAAGTCAGATAAAGGTAGGAAAGTTTGTGTGTTTGAGTTGCATAGAAGGCAATGAAAAAGAAGACCATCTCATCAGCCAGGCACTAATTATGAATCTGTTAACAAAGTTAACATAAACATCAGCCCAGGTAGATGAAGAGTAGAGTGAGACCTTTCACTTCATGGATCATTAGCATTCAAATAATGTCATCACATTCTTGTTCTCATATATGATACACTGCTCCTCGTTAAACTATATGTAGGTCATATTATATGGACTTGGGATTTCCACTTTAAGTTTGAAATATATAGTTGGTGAAGCCGCTAGCCCGTTTGGTAATTGTAAAACACTTAGAGCTCAGTCTGAGGTTGAGATCATCCGCTGTGTAAAGGCCCATATGTATCTGTTTTACCATTGTTGCCTGCTTATGGACTGATGTGAGGATTATAATGGAAGTCAAAGAGAGAAAAACAGAAAAAGGTAGAGATGTAAATTAGAGATAGATGAATAGAAACAAAACATTCTTCTTTGTTGTTTTATTTTTGTCTATGTATGCTTTTTTTTAATGTATCAATGAATATAAATTAGAATACATGTATAGAAGCGTCTGTTTTTGTGTTATGTGTGACATTTGATGCCGTATATTTTTTTGTGAAATTGGGATCTGATCATGGAACACCTTGTTTTTGTTGTTGCTATTTTTGTGTGCTGATCCAGAAGAAATATCTTGAAGCATGTTATTTTGGGGATACGACTTGGTGAAAACACTCTGCCCTTTGATATTACTTTACATAGATGATGATCCATTATATTTTATAACCCATATCAATTCCTGTTTATGTGCATATGTTTTTTAAATGATGGTACTTGTAGACCATGTATGTATGCTTAGGAAAAATAATAATGCGTGTGAGTGTGTGTGTGTGTGTATAAAAATGAATGGAAATAGTGTGCTGTGCAATGTTTGAATTGAGATTAATATTTTTGCTTTTATTGCCTGTCTGTTATACTCAGGACATAAAGTCTGGCTTTTTTGTTCTTTAAAAAAAAGAAAACTTATACACTTTTACACTGCCTTTTTTAATTCAACATGTGGTAGAAAGTTTATTGAAAGTTTTTCTTAAACTTTATCTTCTTTTCTTAAGAATTATTTACAAATGAGTTGTTTATGCATTTCTGTCTAATCTGTTGGGAGAATCTCTTATGGTTATATGATTTTTGTCTTGTAAATTTATAAAATAATGGGATGTCGGTGAAACTAAAGGTATGTATTTGTTTTATGGGATGGCAACGAGTCAAAGAAAAAAAAGTATTCACAAGCTTCCAGAGCTAAGAGAATACAAAGTAAAAAAAAAGAAGAAAAAGAGTGGAAGCGGTCATTTGGGGTATCATGTGTTTGTGTGTTAGTGAGTGCGTGTGTAGGAGTGTGTGGACACCTATAATCTTATGTGTGCGTGTCTCACTGTCTGTATGCATAGTATCATGGGTGCAATGTTTCCTGGTATGCAAGGATTTCCTGTTTTTGAATTTTACCAGAAAAGGAATTTCCTGTTTTTTAAATTTGTCAAACGATCTTTGTGAGTCTACTGTATTCTTCAAACCCTTTAAAATAAGCATTTGTATCAATTGTGGAAAAAGCAAACTAAAATACCTTCATAAATCAATTTTTTCTTCAGCTGCAGGGGGACATTACCCCTAGACCCCGGCCTTTCAGGTTTTTTTCATTTTGTGTAGTTGCACCCATGTAATATGCATTAGTTCGTGTGTGTGTGAGTGTCTGTGTGTGTGTGTGTGTGTCTGAGTGTATGTGTGTGTGTGTATGAGTGTCTGTGTGGTGTATCAGGCATGGTAGACCTCTGCGAATCACTTTGAAAATCTGTGAAACAGTTTGAAACAAAATGTGTGTGTTGCAACAACCACCTCCATTTCTGTTTATATTTAAATGCATTGAAATGGCCCTTGATGACTGCTTCTTTGGGCTTCTAGAATTAGACAGGAGCATTGTGTTGGGGTGCCCTTGATGGCTGCATCTTTGTGAAAATTTCACTCTCATTTATTGAATTTTCTTCAGCCCCCTGGAGCCCCGGCCATTTTCCTTGAAAACAGGAGCATTCTTTGCCCCCACTACTTAGACAGGAGCATTCTGTGCCTGTGTTTGTGTTCTAGAATTAGCGGAGCATAAGTATGTGTGTGGTGTGGGTGTGTGAATGTGTGTGTGAATGTGTGTGTGCATGCAACAACCACCTCCATACTTTGTCCTTTTCTGTTTATATTTAATTGAATTTCTGTGTCACGGGTATTGTTGTCATGGGTTTCTATCTCTTTTGTTTTTTAACCTTTTGGGGTGCCCTTGATGGACTGCTTCTTTGGGGTGCCCTTGTGGGCTTCTAGAATTAGACAGGAGCATTGTGTTGGGGTGCCCTTGATGGCTGCTTCTTTGTGGGCTTCTAGAATTAGACAGGAGCATTCTGTTGGGGTGCCCTTGATGGCTGCATCTTTGTGGGCTTCTAGAATTAGACAGGAGCATTGTGTTGGGGTGCCCTTGATGGCTGCTTCTTTGTGGGCTTCTAGAATTAGACAGGAGCATTCTGTTGGGGTGTCCTTGATGGCTGCTTCTTTGTGGGCTTCTAGAATTAGACAGGAGCATTGTGTTGGGGTGCCCTTGATGGCTGCTTCTTTGTGGGCTTCTAGAATTAGACAGGAGCATTCTGTTGGGGTGCCCTTGATGGCTGCCTTGATGGCTGCTGCATCTTTGTGGGCTTCTAGAATTAGACAGGAGCATTGTGTTGGGGTGCCCTTGATGGCTGCTTCTTTGTGGGCTTCTAGAATTAGACAGGAGCATTCTGTTGGGGTGTCCTTGATGGCTGCTTCTTTGTGGGCTTCTAGAATTAGACAGGAGCATTCCTTCACATTTCGATGTGTGTTATTTGTTTGAAAAAGTGCCAATATTTTCATTTATGCGCCTGCTCGCACTTTACGTTCTGTCTCCGACCCTCTATCTCTCCAGATCCCTAGGTATATGCTTTCAACTTTTGGTCAGCGCTCTTTTGCTGTTTCAGGACCAACGTTTTAACCAGGTTTGTCTTTTTCTTTTTTTGCAATGCGTTTACATTTTACGATATTCAGTACTGCTGTTATGTTCTGATTGTATTCTTAAATGATCATGAATTGAATTGTTGTGTCTATAAAACTCACGTTTCCTATTTTCCATGACGAACGAAAAAGTACAAACTTCTTGCTTTTGCTATTGTTGAACAAATATCCAATGAGATTTGCTCTGAGAATGAACGCGTGTATGTCTTCTTTGTAAAAGATGTCTTCATGTTGAAATGGTCTAGATATAATTAAAAGACATTTATGTATTAAAAGCTCAAAACATCATGTCTGAGTAAAATTGTGAAACCTGTGTAAAAGACAGGATTTGATTTAATTCAAACATTGTTATGAAAGTGTGTAGTGTTCTTTGTTGTTGTTGTTTGATGTTGTTGGGTTTTTTTTGTGTGCTAGTAGGTATTAAATGATAAAATTGAAGAATAATTCAGCAAGAAATATTTTTTTATTCTTAAAGTTCTAGATTTGACTCTAAATCTTTTAAAAGAAAATACATGTGAGTGTGCACGATTTTACATACGCACAAGAAAATCATGTATGCTCAAGTGCATGACTGTGTGCGCAAATGTGTGTGCGCGCATGTGTATATATGAAACAGGCGAGGGAACAAATTTATAAACTTAGTTGTTGAGGAAGGTGGGGGGAGAGGTTGATGAAAGTATGTTACCATTTTTTCCTGTTTCCGTGACCTCAAGTTGTCAACAGAACGTTGTGATATAACTGTTCTCATCCATTGCTGTGCCTATCATATGTTCCACTGTCAGAGTTCTAGTGTGCCTTTAACATTTATATTGAAAAGAAATGTAAAGTGAAACACCTTTATTCTTTTTTCCTGTTATTGTTAAAAATTTAAGAAGAGAAAAGAAGAAAAATAAATTTTTTGTCTAACTAATAGTTACAAAATTAATAAGTTGAGAGAAAATGGAGTTTTACGTCCTCTTGGTCTGAATTAATAAGTTGAATATAAGATGCATCTGTTTATAAGCCGCAGAGAAAATTATATTCTCAAAAAGGTGTCAAAGTTAAAGCAAAAAGCAGTAGATTTTTCCTGCCTTATTACAGATAATGAACACATGTGCACATTCTCCTACTACAACATGAGTATGTGATACTCTTAAACACTTTAAACATGGGATCTGAATCAATTAATTGTCAAAACCAATTTTGAGATTTCAAAATAGAGTAGATAATGTGGCTGGAAACAAATTCAATGATACTGATAAAAATAGAATTGAAAAACATCCACAGATAAGCCGCGTCAGTCTATAAGCCGCATGGGCCAAAGTTGAGGGGAAAAGTAGCGGCTTATAGTCCGCATTTTACGGTATTCACATAATTGGTGCCTTACTTTTTTGTAATGGATCTCGATGTAGAATCTCACCCGAGGGAAGATTGATCATATTATGATGCACTTTTTTGTTGCTGAAAACTACTGTCTGTTTGTTCTCTCTCTCTCTGTGTGTTTTCTACATGTAAGGTTTTGTTAATGTATGTGAAGTTGTGTGTTGGTGTTGGTTTTTTTCGAGGCCAGTTATGGATTACAAACACCTACAGAACTCTCGATACTACTATGTACTTTTGATCAGAGGTGGCTGCATCATTCTTTGATTGGGGTTGGGTGGGTTTTTTTAGATAATCTCCCACCAACTATCTTGTTTGCTTGTTATTAATGTTAAACCTGGGCATGGATTTAAAACATCTGCGACATCTATTCTGTGATCTAAATTCCTTAAAAGTAATGTGGTGATAATAAGATTTGAGTGAGCATTGTTCTGTGATTTTATTTTTTATGGATTATAACATGTGATTATAACATCAGCATTGTGACTTGTACATTGCCAGTTATTTGCAGAGTTTTACTTGAAGAGTTAAATACAAAGAACTTATAAACATAATATTTAATTGTATTTACAGTATTGCCTTCACGAATCATGAATCCCCTGATCAGGATGACTGTAGAGGCGCCTCTGAAGATTTCACAACCAGTCTCTTCCACTCTTCCCGGTTCTCTGCTTTTCCTTAGTGTGTCTTTCAGCTCCAGGCCCGTCCACTCGCGGATGTTGTCTTCCCATCTCTTCTTCTGTCTGCCTCTTCTTCTTCCTCCCTGGACCGTGCCCTGTAGGATTGTCTTGGCAAGATCTGATGAACAGGTAACATGTCCATACCATTTCAATTTGCGTCTTTTGACTAGGGTCAGTAGGTCAACATATGGTCCAATTGCATTTTCAATTCACCTTTTGACTTTTTCATTTTTTGTGCATGTAAAAATGTTGGTCTGCTACAATAGAATAACCAGATGCTTGCTGATATTATTTCTTTTTTCTTTCTCCACGATTTTTCAATAACTTAATTTTTATGGTTTAATGTGTGTGTGAATGCATTTGTGTATGTGTATACATTTGCATGCGTGTGTGTGTGTGTGCACATGTCATGCATCAGAATTGTCTGAAGTCCAATCTTCTGAAAACTGTGGTACAAGGGCCACCAAGGCCCCAGACTGTAGAGGGACAACACTGAAATCAGTGTTCTGTATTTGAACATGTAAAAAAAGTGCAATATAAAACACTGAAATCAGTTCCCAACATGGCCCCAAAGGCTTAATGCAGTGAGAAACCACTCTAAAATACAACTTAATAAAAAAGATAACACTCAGTAAAACTGCAACACCTCTCAAAGAAGAAGCCAATCTTCTGTCAGAAATTCTTTATTCTCTGAAAGATCCTCGGACAGTTCTGATGCCTGATATGTCTTTGTGTGTGTATGTGCGTTTGTGTGTATACTTTTATTCAGCATATAACCTTTACAAGGATTGATTTTTTTTTTAAATTAATGATTGCGTAAATCTCATGCATCCATGGCTGCATTTGGTGAAGGCCTTGAGAAGACACCTGGTGGCTAAATTGCCTTTATTGGATGCATTTTGTTTTTGTGTTTTAATTCAAATCATTTTATGATCTGTGTTGTGGTCAACATATACACTGGCTGCCTGTCTCTCACAGGATTCACTACAAAATTGCTCTCATCTGTTTCAATGTAATTTCTAACACCGCTCCTCCATACCTCTGTCAACTCCTTGAGTTATACACTCCCTCCAGGTCTCTCCGCTCCTCTGCTGACACAAGAATATTTCGTGTTCCACAATACCGCAAGAAGTTCCAGGGAGGCCGTGCTTTTGCTTACATCGGCCCCGTGATCTGGAACGGCCTGCCTTTCTCTGTCCGTCATGCTCAAACTCCGTCCTCTTTTAACTCACTCGGGGCGAATGAGCCAGATCCGGCTCATGGCTCGCACAACCGTTTAGGACGAATGGCCCGGATCCGGCTCATAAGAGTTTTCAAGAGGTTTTGATTTCTGGCGTGTAACCAGCTTTCCAGTGCGAAGTCATAACCTATTTTCAGTTTGCTTTGACCTTGCCTCTCTTGAAATCAACCAATCATTGCAGACTTTACATTCAGGTTTGGTTGTAGAGGGGGGTCAAAGATCAGAATGTGAAATTTTCCTTCTTTCTATGTGTTAGCTGTTTTCGTCAATAGGAGACAAACGACGAAGGTAAGGAATCTGATATTTTACGATCGTTTAGTGCATGGTGTTGCTAATCTTTTCTGAAAATATTGATGCCTAACTCTTCAGAACTTGGTTTTGGTGATTATTTTACGAACCTAGTCAAATGTCCAGTCCCCACAGAACAAGGGGAAATAATTCGTCCAGTCCCGAGTTAGTTAAGTCTCAGCTCAAAACTCACCTCTTCTTACCCATAATTGCACCACGCCCTGTTTAGTCATGTCTGCATGTAAAGCAGCCTTTGAGTAAGAATGTCTTTTCTATGGGTTTGTGTGTGTGCGTGTGCGTAGTACGTGTGTGCGTTGTATTGGATTTGTATTTAATACATATATACTTCATATTGTTTTTTGTTATTATTATCTCAAATTAACTCTGTAAGCGCTCTGAGCTCTTTGGAGAAAGAGCGCAACAAATATCCATTATTATTATTATTATTATATAAAAGTGAAACAAGCTCCCAATAATGTGATACTGATGTATATACAGAGGCATAGAGCCAGAAGGGACTATCATCCTTTGTTCCTCTTGTGTTAGTACCTTGTGGCTTTCACCTGATGTATGTACAGAGGCATAGAGCCAGAAGGGACTATCATCCTCTGTTCCTCTTGTGTTAGTACCTTGTGGCTTTCACCCGATGTATGTACAGAGGCATAGAGCCAGAAGGGACTATCATCCTTTGTTCCTCTTGTGTTAGTACCTTGTGGCTTTCACCTGATGTATGTACAGAGGCATAGAGCCAGAAGGGACTATCATCCTTCTTTGTTCCTCTTGTGTTAGTACCTTGTGGATTTCACCTGATGTATGTACAGAGGCATAGAGCCAGAAGGGACTATCATCCTTTGTTCCTCTTGTGTTAGTACCTTGTGGCTTTCACCTGATGTATGTACAGAGGCATAGAGCCAGAAGGGACTATCATCCTTCTTTGTTCCTCTTGTGTTAGTACCTTGTGGCTTTCACCTGATGTATGTACAGAGGCATAGAGCCAGAAGGGACTATCATCCTTCTTTGTTCCTCTTGTGTTAGTACCTTGTGGCTTTCACCTGATGTATGTACAGAGGCATAGAGCCAGAAGGGACTATCATCCTTTGTTCCTCTTGTGTTAGTACCTTGTGGATTTCACCTGATGTATGTACAGAGGCATAGAGCCAGAAGGGACTATCATCCTTTGTTCCTCTTGTGTTAGTACCTTGTGGCTTTCACCTGATGTATGTACAGAGGCATAGAGCCAGAAGGGACTATCATCCTTCTTTGTTCCTCTTGTGTTAGTACCTTGTGGCTTTCACCTGATGTATGTACAGAGGCATAGAGCCAGAAGGGACTATCATCCTTCTTTGTTCCTCTTGTGTTAGTACCTTGTGGATTTCACCTGATGTATGTACAGAGGCATAGAGCCAGAAGGGACTATCATCCTTCTTTGTTCCTCTTGTGTTAGTACCTTGTGGCTTTCACCTGATGTATGTACAGAGGCATAGAGCCAGAAGGGACTATCATCCTTTGTTCCTCTTGTGTTAGTACCTTGTGGCTTTCACCTGATGTATGTACAGAGGCATAGAGCCAGAAGGGACTATCATCCTTCTTTGTTCCTCTTGTGTTAGTACCTTGTGGCTTTCACCTGATGTATGTACAGAGGCATAGAGCCAGAAGGGACTATCATCCTTCTTTGTTCCTCTTGTGTTAGTACCTTGTGGATTTCACCTGATGTATGTACAGAGGCATAGAGCCAGAAGGGACTATCATCTTTCTTTGTTCCTCTTGTGTTAGTACCCGGTACCTTTCACCTGATGCTATAGTGAAATGACACAAAGTGGGTTGATTAGACGTATTCTTTATAACGGTTTTCAGTAGGTGCTTTCATATTTATTGGGCAAACGCGTGCTATTGCCGTGCGAGTATGAATGATTTGAAAATGGAAATGTTCTAAAAGTTGTGCTTGATTCTTTTTGAGAGCAGTATGACTTTTGAATGTTTTGATCGTAGAAATGATTTTTGTAAAATGTGGGTGTTTTTACCCGAGAGGGATGACGAATAATGATGGTATTATGTGGGATGAAAATAAAAGGTTATTTTAAAAAAGTGATTGCTTTTGTTTCATTAATGACTCTTGTTCTGTGATTTAAAACTGTTAGCTGGTTTGATAATTATATCAAATGCTCTTACAGTTTATTGCAACAATTTTCAAACAAACTCAGTTCAAGTATGCATCAATTTATTTATTAAAATAAAAATAGCAGAATTTAAGAACACACACACACAATAACATACACATGCACATTCAAACTTCCACAAAGGGCAACCACTCAGACTATAAGTAACACTGACTGTGTACATATCAAGTTGTATAGTTTTGAGTCTTGAAAAGGTAAAAAAAACATACTAGACACACAAAAATCTGTATTAAATTGCTAATACAGTGTAACTCCCACCATGTCATTGATTGTACAATGCATTGCAACAGTTCAAAACTTAATTTTCAAACATAATTCTACAAAATCTTGAAATAGGTCAACAAGTTTTTTGGTTTTTTTAATCTTGTTAGCTAATGGTCACACTACAAGTTGCTATTTTTCTCTCTTTCCCCATGGCAACACAGTGATACGCTAGAAATAAAATGCCTTGCACATCACTGTGTTGTCATGGGGAAAGAGCGAAAAATGACAATCTGCATTGTGACCATGTGTTGCCATGAGGAAAGAGCGAAAAATGACAATCTGCATTGTGACCATGAGAAACAAAAAGGTACCGTATTTTTCGGCTCATTTGGCGCTGCTGTGTATAAGGCGAGTAGGGCAATTTTCAAGAAAAATCTGAAAAAATCCCAGTAAAAGGCTTTTATAAGGCCTCACAAAACAAAGTCGAAGTTTGAAGCCCGTACACGTCCTGTAAACGCTTACCGACCGCCATTATTGTTGTCATAAACGAGAGTTGGCTCCCTTCTCCAATAATCAAAACTTCCGTTTTTGCGACTTCCGGTTGTTGTGTTTGGACAATTCTTCGCGAAAACTGGTAGAAATATGGCATTTTAAGCTCTACAACGATGCTTTTTACATCCAATGAAGGGTTGTGGCATCTGTTGGACGGTATCTCGCACGATAACAGGGATTTTGAAGCATTTTAACGTGAGTATTCGTCATATCGGCGACTCGTTACCACTTTCGATGTTGTGACTCACAGTAGACTGTACTGAACACGGCAATCGTTGCCTCTCTTCTCACGATTTTGTTCACTAATAGGGCGCCCTCGTTTATTAGGCGCATAGGTCAAAATTGGAGAAAAAAATATCGCCTTATAGTCCGAAAAGTATAGTAAACCAGATGCTGGGGGGAAAAAAGGCCTAACCATTGTCCTTCCTTCCTTCCGTTCCTTACTTTTGTCTTCCGTTCTTTACTTTTGTCTTCTTCCCTCTCAGTCTCCTTTCCTCCTTCCCTTCTATTTGACAGCCAACGTCACCGCTAACTGTTATTCTGTCAATGTTCTCACAGGGATCTAGAGAAAGTGGAAATATTATTTCATGAAGGAGAGAGAGAGGACTCTTCCCATATATTTTTTTTTCCTCCCCACAATATTGACCCACCTTTATTGTTGACTATGGTATCACAGCACTTGAGATCAACGGGAAAAAGAAGAGAAACAACTCAATCAATCAACTATTTATTTATCAACAACATTGAGCACAATTATAGTTTAGTTTAGACCCCCCACCATCAAATTTTGGCCTTGAAATATTTCACTGAGAAGCAACATTCAATCATCCTCAGGAATGGGATAGGGTTAGGACCAGCGGCAAATGTTAAGATCAGCTCCCTCCAGCTGTTCCCGCGTGTCTCAGCTTAACGAAAAAGGTAATGAATGGTGGGCCAACTTCACCCTGGAACAGCGGAGGGAGCTGATCTTAACATTAGCCGGACCAGCCTACGGTTATTGCCTTGAAACTGACCGGAACCAGACTTTGAGATGGAGAGTCTTAAACAATGGGTAGTGTCTAAAGTACAACTTTGCGCAACACAGCACTAGGGAGAAGAGGGAAGAACATCTTCTTCTGCATTCCCAGGCCATATGGCCATAATGGACAAGGTACCTATGTGTCCGTTTTCAGTTTTCACTGGTCTCCCTGCTGCGTACAGCCGACACATTCCGATTTCAGAGGAGCTCAAAGGAGAAAAAATATTTGGATTTTTTTGTTTTAAGGCAAGAGAATGGGCCAATAAATCAGAAAGATAGTTGATGACAGAAAGCAAAGGGAAAAGGCAGAGTCAAAGAGAGTGGCAGATAAGAGGAAGCTACAAGCACAGAACTTCCAGAACAGTGGGGGAACTATTATTTTACAAAAGACCCCTTGGTATCCCCACGGGGAGATACTCATGGAAGGGGCGTATGGAGGCACGAGGCATCCACCCACTACCGCAGAAGGAAGAACAAAAACCGCAAGGAGTGGAACAGATCTGGACGATGTTGGCTATCACAGGGGCTGCAGTAACGTTGAAACGGCAGGGTGGATGTTTGGAATCTGCAAAAGGCAAGCAAAATATAAAGCTCAGATGTGTTAAAAAGAATATGAATATTACGGCCATATACTACCAAAATGATCGTAAAGATTCTTTGTTAATGCAGCAGAATTAAAATTATTCACAAGCATAGCTAACAGATACTGAGATAGGAGCATGCATACACTCACATGCACACTTGTTCATGCATAAAGTCTTGCCCATAAGAAAACCCCTTACACAAGCACTTTCTTTGCTTTTATTACGATAATCTTACCTTTTTTTTTTACTGCGTCAAATACCCAAACAAAATCATATCGTTATTTGCTTTCTTTTTCTCATCCCAAATTAAATCTGAAATGTTACGTCTTGTTAAAAACACACTACAGTATTGTATGCCAGTCAGCCGTTTCCGACCATGACTGCCAGATAGCAGAGGGGGCAGATGCTATTCCAGCGGGCTGGGCTAGAATTTGTTTATAGTGGTGATTCCTTGCAGTGGAAATGCCTTGCAATGGAGGACAGCTGAGCGTTGAGGGAAGGTCCCCAAAGGCCAACCCATCCCTTTGGCTGCAGCACCAGAGCCGGTGCCAAGGCCCCCTCGTTTGAGAGTCATAGTCTTCCACAAGAGACTAAACTGTACCATGATTTTCCATTACTGTAGACAATCATCTATTGTACAGCTCTCATGTTACTGTTGGCCCCTACTACAGGCTAATGTCAACCAATGATAAAAGCCATTTGAGCAAAAGGCAAAGACGACACTATAATCCACAAAATGAACCATAACTTACAGACTATAAGGCTTTTGCTCACCCATAAGCCCCCCCCCCCAATGTTACACAAACCTCTGATTTTGTTTCTATGATTTATTACTATACAATAATGAGTCTTGTTACAATAATGAGTCGTGCTATAAGGCGCAGGGGTCTCAGTCTAGGAGAAAGGATCCCCATATCGGGAATGAGCAAGACGCAGTGATTCTTTGGTTAACAATAGCGCCTGGCCAACCAAAATGGTGGCTGTTGAGAGAAGGACAAAGAATTCACACCACATATTCGATTTTGAAGATAAGTTTTCATTGGTGACGTCCACGTTTGAGAAACCAAAATGGCGGCATTCACATCATAAACTCGTTCCCGGTAGTCTATAAAATCAAATCCACTTTTTTTTTATGAAGTTCATAAACAAAACAATCGAACAAAAAAACAAAACAACTCAAATGTGTTAAACTTGCAGGGAAAAACCCAACACAAAACCTTTTCATTGTTGTTGTCGTACCCTGGCTAAAAGACTCCAGGGCTCATCCGAACAAACAAAGCATTGAACACTATGGTTATAAATGCATCAGCTAGGGATGAGAACATTACGTGTGTGACCGTTTTTGATTACCCCCGCCACGTGGGCAGCCACACTCCGACTTTGTTAAGATTTCCTACCAGGGGGGAAAACTTTTCAGAGTTGAAAGAACTCCCACTCACTTGTAACAAATGGGTCAACTGTGTGGAGACTTCAGCTGGGAGTTCTTGCCCCTGGTGTGTACCGTCAGAAGGGTGTGGTGAAGGGAGAGAGGGGGTGGGGGGAGGATGGGAATGCAGCAGGCCAGCGGTCAACTTCAGCCTCAGACCTAAGCCCACTAATGCTGAGATGAGCGTCGCCTCTCCCCATATGTCGGACACCTTGTCGTCTGTTGAAAATGAAGGACATTTTTGTTTCACTATCAAGAGAGGAGGAGGGAGGAGGGGGGAGACAGAAAATGGGTGGAAGGTGGAGGAGGACAGAAAAAGAGAGTTCAAAAATAAAAATCTTTATAAATACAAAATATTGATACAGTGGAACCTCCCTATATACGACCTTGAAAAATCAGCCAAAAAAGGTCTTTATAGGGAGGTGGAAACTCAGTAGTCCGGATATAAAGCGGGGGGTCGGTAAAAATTGTTTGGGTCCCATCTTAGAGGGAGTCTTAATAGGGAAGGTCTTAATAGGGAGGTTCCAGTGTATATCATTGAAGGTTAATAAAAACAACATACAGTATTTATACGGCACTAAATCTTGATAAAAATCAAATTGAAGCGCACACACACGCTGAACATTCATAACGCATTTAAACAAAGACGAACAAGAAGATAACACACACATACGTTTGAGAAATGGTCCTAAAGGCAAGAAAGAGGAGGGAAAGGGAGAAAGAGCTTCAAAGACGGGGAAACAGGTGGGTTTTGAGGTTTAATTTGAAAGCAGAGAGAGTCGGTCGCTGACGGAGGGAGAGCGGAAGTTTGTTCCAGGAGGTCGGTCCTGAGACAGCAAAAGAGCGCTGACCAACAGTTAAAAGCTTATACCTAGGGATCTGGAGAGAACATGAACAACTTCTTTGCACCAAGCAGTACAATACAATGGGAGCAATATCATGCACAGCAATCCAGTGCCATCAACACTCACTTTCTGAGAGACTGCGTAAACTTGGCATGGCGCTTTTGAGCTCTTGAAGAAGGTCTGGAAGAGGATGACTGGCGCTAGCGAGGGTTTCATTGTTTTCAGACAGTCTCTGTAACAATTGTACCAATGCAATTTAGCTAATTGTCTGTAAGTAGGAAGTTAACAGAATACTCATTACAGGTAAGATTTAATGCATGCTGGCACTCATGCACACAGACACAGCTACACACACACACAAACACACTGCACACAAAAACAGACAATCGCACACACACACACACAGACAGACACGCACACTTACGCACACACATACAGGCCCTTGTTCCTTTTGTAATCTACACATGTTCTTACAGAAACCGGAGTACAGAAATAAAGAAACAGTAAAAGTCATATTGCACAACGTCGGTGAAATTCACAAATCTTGATTTTTGGGGGGTTTGAGTTAGATACATAGTCAGCTCTCTAATTTTTCCCGCCACATTCCACCAAAAGCTCGTATCTCTAACGACTTTCTATCTGGGGTAAATGAGGTTGTATAAAGAGAAAAAACCCTCTTAAATCCCATATTCAGATGATACTTAAGGACAAAAGTCTCGTATCTTCGTGCTTTTCAAGTATATCTAAAAAAATATTTTATTTTTAACAAAATTCAGGACTAAACTTGCAATGTCTTGAACAACATATTCATCATAGTTAATAAATTGTGGTAAACGCGGTTAATTTTTAAAACTTTTTTTCTTTTTTTTTCTTCTCAAAACTACCAAAATCAAGTTACAAGGTTTCTGAATTTCACTGATGATACATGACTCCATACTTACTGACAGAGCTGTGTAAATGTCCAGCTGTTGATGAATCTTCTCAGCGAAGAAGGTGTTTTCCTCCGGCTCAAACAGGTAGTGTGTCCTAAACAACACAAAATAGATTTTTTAAAAACACCTTGTTAAGGAAGGGAATCATGTGACAGGAAGCAAAGGGAAGTCACTATGATACTTCCGGTAAGGGAAGTTACGTCCCTTTGCTTTTTGTTTATCCATTGCTAGGGTAATGGTTTCCAATTTGGGAAAGTGTTATACTATTGTTAAGTGTTGGTCAGTATGGTTAGAACAGATTGACAGATTAAAAGAAGTTACAATGCTTATGTTCTTCCAGCTAAGCAGTATGTATGCAATGAGAGACTTAGTGCGATTTTTCTCACACCAGAGGGCATGACGCTCGTGTGGGGCTAATCCTCTCTATATTATTAGTTGGGGATAAAGAAAGAGAGAGAGATAGTGAGTGGTCCTACCATCACTCTCTCTCTCACTACGCCCAAGTAAGAAAATCGCGTGATAAGCCCCTAGTGCATTGACTGCCCTCTGGCGTGAAAAATATCGCCATAGGTTGGCCATTGTTTTGAGTGTTGGCAATGTATGGTTATAATAGATTGGGAAACTATCTGTACGAAAGACCCCTGGTATTCCCACAGGGGGATGCAAAGGGATGTCATCATAAACGTGTGACGGGGCGGCGGCGGCTCCCATTCCATTACCTGGTGCTTTGCGACAGCAAGTAAAGCGCGGCGGGCAGGTCCCCAGGGGTGTACAGCTTGTTGATCAGCATCTCCATCACACCCCAACAGCGACCAAACTCATCACACAGGTAGCTCAGGAACATCTTCACAAACATTCCATTACCTGGTGCTTTGCGACAGCAAGTAAAGCGCGGCGGGCAGGTCCCCAGGGGTGTACAGCTTGTTGATCAGCATCTCCATCACACCCCAACAGCGACCAAACTCATCACACAGGTAGCTCAGGAACATCTTCACAAACATTCCATTACCTGGTGCTTTGCGACAGCGAGTGAAGCGCGGCGGGCAGGTCCCCAGGGGTGTACAGCTTGTTGATCAGCATCTCCATCACATCCCAACAGCGACCAAACTCATCGCACAGGTAGCTCAGGAACATCTTCACAAACATTCCATTACCTGGTGCTTTGCGACAGCGAGTGAAGCGCGGCGGGCAGGTCCCCAGGGGTGTACAGCTTGTTGATCAGCATCTCCATCACACCCCAACAGCGACCAAACTCATCACACAGGTAGCTCAGGAACATCTTCACAAACATTCCATTACCTGGTGCTTTGCGACAGCGAGTGAAGCGCGGCGGGCAGGTCCCCAGGGGTGTACAGCTTGTTGATCAGCATCTCCATCACACCCCAACAGCGACCAAACTCATCACACAGGTAGCTCAGGAACATCTTCACAAACATTCCATTACCTGGTGCTTTGCGACAGCGAGTGAAGCGCGGCGGGCAGGTCCCCAGGGGTGTACAGCTTGTTGATCAGCATCTCCATCACACCCCAACAGCGACCAAACTCATCACACAGGTAGCTCAGGAACATCTTCACAAACATTCCATTACCTGGTGCTTTGCGACAGCGAGTGAAGCGCGGCGGGCAGGTCCCCAGGGGTGTACAGCTTGTTGATCAGCATCTCCATCACATCCCAACAGCGACCAAACTCATCACACAGGTAGCTCAGGAACATCTTCACAAACATTCCATTACCTGGTGCTTTGCGACAGCGAGTGAAGCGCGGCGGGCAGGTCCCCAGGGGTGTACAGCTTGTTGATCAGCATCTCCATCACACCCCAACAGCGACCAAACTCATCGCACAGGTAGCTCAGGAACATCTTCACAAACATTCCATTACCTGGTGCTTTGCGACAGCGAGTGAAGCGCGGCGGGCAGGTCCCCAGGGGTGTACAGCTTGTTGATCAGCATCTCCATCACATCCCAACAGCGACCAAACTCATCGCACAGGTAGCTCAGGAACATCTTCACAAACAGAACAAAGAAATCTCCCATATCATGTGCCTTGTTTCGGGCAGAGAATGTTAAACAGAAATTTTATACAGAACACAAAAAGTCTGGTCGTAGTTATGAAAATGGCTGGACTTTCCAAAAACAATTCTGTGTTCATTTTAGGAAAAATGAAGAAAAAAAATCGGAGCAATTCCAAAATGTTCATCTATTTTCGACTTTGTCAAGGTAAGGACAGAACCTGTTCACTATGCTTATAGATTGAATGTTATTTCCTCTCTACTGTTGTCGACAGTTTCTTTATTTCCTGTCTATAAGTTTACTTAAAATGCATATGCACACATGCAAAGAAGCGCGCACACGCACACACACACACACAAACACCTTTCCCATCCATCACATACCTTTGAACAGAGACAGGAATTCATCTGACTGATCTGAAAAAAATGCATTGAACTTTTTACTTTAGTATTTAACTTAATGTAAATATTTTCCTTCATACAATTAACCATTAATGAAGAGCAAAGACAATAAGAACATTAGTAAACTAGGTGTCGGTAGACACATGCACAGATAATCAAATAAGTTAATCTAAGCCGGCTGCAACGCTGAATGTATCGTAATATTTTCATCACCTTCCTTCTTCGATCGCTCAGACAGTTTTCTGTCAATTATGAGCGCAGATGCGTCATGCTGCCATTATGCGCCTAACTAGGACATAGTTAGGCCCAGCAAGTCCGCCTTCGGCTGCAGGAAATGTTTTTAAAAGTGTTTCGTGAAAAAAAAGGCAGGAGAATGGACCGATAAGGCAGAAAGATAGTAGATGACAGTAAACAAAGGGAAAAGGCAGAGTCAAAGAGAGTGACAGATTAGAGTAAGTTACAAGCACAGAACTTCCAGAAGGTGGGGGAACTATTTATACAAAAGACCCCCCAGTATCCCCACGGGGGGCTTCATTACAAACATGGTGTATTCAAAAGAAAACAAATGTCTTTGGTACACCTATGATTATGAAAACTTCAAAAACAAAGAGAGAACAGAGAAGAAATGAAACTTGCAGCAAACAGTAGCAGCACCAACACAGAAGGACCGTGTTCTACGGACTAACTCTAAGGGCCTGCTGTGCACATTAGATCCGCAATCAGGAAGTTCCGTACGGACACCCCATTCCCTCCGCATAAGAAATAAGCGGACGTGGAAACTCATCCGCAATCCTATCCGCTTATTTCTTACATAAGTGAATGGGGTGTCCCTACAGAATTTGTGGATTGTGGATCTAACGTTCAAAGGCCCTAAGGCCTGTACAACAAGATACACAATATTCTGATTTTGTTCAGAGAAATAGGCATCACCTCAGGCTGTGTACACACATAAGCGGAGATTCCATGCGGAAACCCGTACGCAATCCATAAGTAAGTGAAACAAAGAAGGGGAAAGATTTGCGCACGTGTCCGAATTTCCCCTATATGCGTACACTTTTATCCTTCGTTCTTCCACTTATTTAGGGTTTTCCGTACGGAATTTACGTGTCTAATGTGAACCCGGCCTTAGAGCCTATAAAATACAGTACTGCATTTTACGGACTATAAGGCGATACTTTTTTCCTAGACTGAGACCCCTGTGCCTTATAGTAAAAAAAATATAATAACAAAATCTGAATTTTGTGTAAAATTTGGGAGGTGTGCCTTGTAGTCAGTAAAGTACGGTAGCTTTTTATATTTACCTTTGGGGTTTTCTTGTCCCAGTCCAAGTGTCCGACAAACGTGGTGACGATTCTGCGGATGTCACTGTTCGTCTCCTCAAACAGAACCAGGCAGGACTCAACCACACTGAGAATGGAACCAAAACCAAAGAAATAAACACAAAAATAACATCTATACATGTTAGTAAAATGCAGTGTATGTGTGTATTAGTGTGTGTGTGCGTGTGCGCGTGCATGTGTGTGTTGTCTGTCTGTCTCAGTGTTTATCCAAGCCATGGGCAACCATGCAACATGCTCATGTGGGCACACTGAAACAAGCCCGCTGAGCGCTAGTATGCATTACAACGCTGTGTAAAAAAACCCAACAACCAACATATTCTAAGAAATCTTTAGAGAAACAGCGATCTTACATCCATAAGGAGCTGCAAGATTTGTAATTACATGTGTAACAAGCAAGACAAAGAATCTGATTAAATATTTCTTCTATTAAACTTTATTTAAATTTACATTTTCACTAAAGCCAGAAGGTACTACCTGTTCTATCACAAAAGGAACAAACAAAGCTGATTACAGTCGAACTTCATTTTCTGACCACATAAACAACTGGCCAAAACTGTGCATAATTGCAACGTAGTCGTTAAACCGGAGACTCTTTCAATAATAAACAAGAAGAGAAGAGACTGAATAAAACTGTCCTGATCAACCCTTTTTGGAATTCTCATCGCTTCTCGGCCTTTTGGCTAAGACAGTGATTCAGGAACATAAATTTTTGTTTATACCATGGTTGGTTTGTTCAGCCCGTCGTACATGGCGAAAGCCGATACACAACGTTAAACTGAACTTCCATCCTTTGCGCTCTGCCCATTTGCCCTGAGGGCTGCACTCCCACCCAGCCTGTCGGTTCTGAGTTATTACCCTGAGGGCTGCACTCCCTCCCAGCCTGTCGGTTCTGAGAGTTATTGCCCTGAGGGCTGCACTCCCACCCAGCCTGTCAGTTCTGAGAGTTATTGCCCTGAGGGCTGCACTCCCTCCCAGCCTGTCAGTTCTGAGAGTTATTACCCTGAGGGCTGCACTCCCTCCCAGCCTGTCGGTTCCGAGTTATTACCCTGAGGGCTGCACTCCCTCCCAGCCTGTCGGTTCCGAGTTATTACCCTGAGGGCTGCACTCCCACCCAGCCTGTCGGTTCTGAGTTATTACCCTGAGGGCTGCACTCCCTCCCAGCCTGTCGGTTCTGAGTTATTACCCTGAGGGCTGCACTCCCACCCAGCCTGTCGGTTCTGAGTTATTACCCTGAGGGCTGCACTCCCTCCCAGCCTGTCGGTTCTGAGTTATTACCCTGAGGGCTGCACTCCCTCCCAGCCGGTCGGTTGCACTCCCTCCCAGCCTGTCGGTTCCGAGAGTTATTACCCTGAGGGCTGCACTCCCTCCCAGCCGGTCGGTTGCACTCCCTCCCAGCCGGTCGGTTGCACTCCCTCCCAGCCGGTCGGTTGCACTCCCTCCCAGCCTGTCGGTTCTGAGAGTTATTACCCTGAGGGCTGCACTCCCACCCAGCCTGTCGGTTCTGAGTTATTACCCTGAGGGCTGCACTCCATCCCAGCCGGTCGGTTGCACTCCCTCCCAGCCTGTCGGTTCTGAGAGTTATTGCCCTGAGGGCTGCACTCCCTCCCAGCCTGTCGGTTCTGAGAGTTATTGCCCTGAGGGCTGCACTCCCTCCCAGCCTGTCGGTTCTGAGAGTTATTGCCCTGAGGGCTGCACTCCCTCCCAGCCTGTCGGTTCTGAGAGTTATTGCCCTGAGGGCTGCACTCCCTCCCAGCCTGTCGGTTCTGAGAGTTATTGCCCTGAGGGCTGCACTCCCTCCCAGCCTGTCGGTTCTGAGAGTTATTGCCCTGAGGGCTGCACTCCCTCCCAGCCTGTCGGTTCTGAGAGTTATTGCCCTGAGGGCTGCACTCCCTCCCAGCCTGTCGGTTCTGAGAGTTATTGCCCTGAGGGCTGCACTCCCTCCCAGCCTGTCGGTTCTGAGAGTTATTGCCCTGAGGGCTGCACTCCCTCCCAGCCTGTCGGTTCTGAGAGTTATTGCCCTGAGGGCTGCACTCCCTCCCAGCCTGTCGGTTCTGAGAGTTATTGCCCTGAGGGCTGCACTCCCTCCCAGCCTGTCGGTTCTGAGAGTTATTGCCCTGAGGGCTGCACTCCCTCCCAGCCTGTCGGTTCTGAGAGTTATTGCCCTGAGGGCTGCACTCCCTCCCAGCCTGTCGGTTCTGAGAGGTATGGCCCTGAGGGCTGCACTCCCTCCCAGCCTGTCAGTTCTGAGAGTTATTACCCTGAGGGCTGCACTCCCTCCCAGCCTGTCAGTTCTGAGAGTCACCATATTTTTCGGACCATTAGGCGCTTGTGCGTATAAGGCGAATTGGTCCATTTTCAAGAAAACTTTGAAAAAATTAAAGAAAATAGCGCCCTCGTTTATAAGGCGATATGATCCTGGCAAAAGAAAGTCAAATTTTGAAACCTGTACGCGTTCGGTAAACACTTGCCGACCGCCATTACTGCAGTCATAAACCAGAGTAGATTCCCCTTTCAAGCTAGGGAAGCTTCGTTTGTGCGACTTCCTGTTATTGTGTTTGCCTTTTGTCTTCACAAAAACTGGTAGAATTATGGCATTTTAAGCTCTAAAACGATTATTTTTACATTCTATGAAGGGTTATGGCATCTGTTGGACAGTATTTTCAACTATAGCAGTCATTTTGAAGGATTTTAAAGTGAGTTAACTCTTTTGATGTCTAGTGTACAGTGCACAGTAATCTTTGCTTCCTTCTTTTCATGTTTTTGTCCACAAATTGGGCGCCCTCATCTATTGGGCGCATAGGTCGAATTGGAGACAAAAATATTACCTTATAGTCCGAAAATCATGGTATTACAAAAAACGACTATGAAATACTTGCAAATCATTTAAAATGACGCAACGAGTTTAACGATCGTTCCAACGCAAATAGCTTAAGAAAAAGCCTCTTTTTTCTAAAGAAGAAATAGTGTTTAGATTGATAAGGAGGAAGCCAGGATCCAGTTCTGGCCCGAGGGTGCCACATCGGAAGAAAAGTTCTCCCCGTGGGGATACCAGGGGGGTCTTTCATAAAAATAGTTTCTCCACCTTCTGGAAGTTCTGTGCTTGTAACTTCCTCTAATCTGCCACTCTCTTTGACTCTGCCTTTTCCCTTTGCTTTCTGTCATCTACTATCTTTCTGACTTATTGGCCCATTGTCCTGCCTTTTTTCCAAAAAATCTTTCAAATAATTTTTCTCATTTGAGCTCCTCCAAAAAAAGGAATGTGTCGGCTGTACGCAGCGGGGAGACCAGTGAAAACTGAACACCGGACACATATGTACCTTACCCATTATGGCCTGGGAATGCAGAAGAAGAAGGAAGAAAAACTAAAGAAAACATGTCTGCTACAGCCCTGTTCATCATCTCTACAGATACAGTGGAACCTCCCTTATAAGACTCCCTCCCACATAAGACCTACTTCTCTGAGACATTGCTCTTCTTTGTAAGTATTAAAATGACCTCCCTTATAAGACCCCTCCCTTATAAGACCTCATTTTGGTTGATTTTTTGAGGTCTTATAAGGGAGGTTCCACTGTACCACTGTCTGACCTACATCCTAGGAACGCAGAAAAAGAAGAAGATTCATAAGGAGAGTAAATGGAGGTCTGTGCCCGGCAATGTGTCGGGCACAGGTGCTGGCAGTTGCACTAGTGCGCCCGACAAATTGTCGGGTGCAGGGCGGAAGGAGTTAACGAAGCATCAGCGATAATGGAATGCCCATTAGACGGAATTCCACCGTACCTTCTGCCCTTCCCCTGACCATTAACCCTTTTACCGCCAACGTCGCATTTTTGCACCACAATGATTTAACACCCATTTCGCTAAAAGGCATCAAATCAGGGTTTGTTATCCAAAGACCCTGTTCTTTTCATTTCGGGAGGTGGGGATAGGCCTTACTTTAAATATGTTACAGAGGAATCCCCAATATTACAGACAGATTTTTTTACCCAGGTAAGTTTAATGGACAGTTTTTGCTGAAAAATGACTGGCGGCGAAACAGTTAATTTGGTGGGTCTTTTAAATTATTTTCTGCACATCTCCATACCTGGCCAATACAGATTCCACAGTGTGACCCTTTGACCCCGCACAGAAGGTCAAGGTTGAACGACCAGCCAAGGCCAAACTCTGGGCTGCTGCCAACCGGAAATCCTCGTTTTGAACCGGCTGACTGAACTTGGTCAGTCGATCGCTCCAGGATTGTAGTAAGGAGGACAGGCTGAAAGAATGAGAAAATGGAATGAAAAAGGACGCATTAGACTGACAGAGAGAAAAGAGGGAATAATAAACACAGAGAGTGAGAGGGGGGGAGGTTAGGAAAGAGAGAGAGAGAGAGAGGGGGGGGGGACAGAAACAGACAGAGAGAGAGAACAAGAAAAAGAAGTCGACTACCATTTGTTGTTGCTCTTGTTGTTAACCAAAAAGTGATAGTTTTTTTTCAAAATACTTTGCTCTGCAAAATGAACAAAAATAAACAAATATGAGCGAAAACAAAATGATTGTAACCAAACAACATAAAGTTATCAATTATTCAGGTAACATCTGTAAAAGAAAATACAACTAAAAATGAACACATTTGAAGGAAAATGTGTAAAGCTCACAACCCCCACATTCTGTGCATGCACGCAGGCGCACATTTAATCACCAAGTCATATACAAAGCCACAAACCAACATAAGAAAGATCAGAAAAACAAAACATAAAATTTGGAACATTACCTACCTCTCACACCCCACTTCATCCTTTGCATGAGACACCATGTGCGAAAGAACTATGGCTTCCGCAGGAAACAGAGCGGCCTGAACATTAGCCAGTTTGTCGAACCTTGACCTTAACACCCCAAGGTCAAAGCTCCTTGCATCAAGCTCACTATCGTCCAATGGTGTCGTTTTCTTCAAATAATGACCGGTCAGCAGTCGGGCGACCTTGACCATGCAAGAAGGGTCCGTTTCGTGATGCAGTTGATGCCACAGCTGCTTCTGAAAAAAGAGAACGAAAACGAAATGAAAATTTGGATTTCTTTCGACGACCTAACATGGATTTACTCCCCTTCCACTGCTGGTTTGAGATTCTGCGACTTGACAAGCCAGGGTGTGAGTTGGGACTGAAAATGAGTGGTATGATAGCAAAAAACACTGCACAGCCCAGAAGATGGGATAGTAAATTTAAAAAATGACAAATAATTTTAAATTTACTCATAAATGTAGTTACCTTTCCAATCAGGGAGTCTTCTAAAATGTTCTGGAAATTCCAGTGCCATCATGAATATTGGACTAGGTTAAGAGGCTAAGTTTATGTAAAAAAAAGAAAAAGATATTGAACTGTTGCATGTCTTACTATCCTCAGAATGTTTGCTGTACATGTATATCGAATTGTTTCCTTGGCAGAATTTTTTTTTTTTGCTGTCCCATCTTCTGGGCCGTACAGTGGCGTTGCTCCCACGCCGCTCATTCTGAGTCCCAAATCGCAGCCACACCTCCGCTGTTCAGTCACAGAATGCGAGACCAGTAGTCCAAGAGGAGCTAATCTATGTTAGGCCGTCAGGAGGCAACCAACCGAGGAGACACTGCACTGCTGCTGAGTCACTTCGGTGGAGTTCAGTAGAGCCTGTTCAGGACACCACCTACTCCTTGGCAGAATTTAACATTGAATCATTTGTAAGCAGCTTGATTTCATCTGATTTCACTACATTTGATTCTTGATTTTGATTTTATATTTGAACTGATCTGACAGACGTCAACTCCTGCTCACCTGAACACTTTTCCCCGCCGCACCCTGCAAAACTGCATCTCCAAGGCAATCCAATATGGCCGACCTCAGTTCCACGTCACCGGAGGTCAGACAGGTCAAGGTGAAATCGTGCAGGGTCAAGGTCATGGGAACAGTCGATGATTCCAGCAGGTCGATGATGAGCGAACATGACGAATGAATCAGCAGCCCTCTGCCCAGCTGTCATAAGTACACAGGAAAATAACGATAATCCAGTATCATGTTTGACAATGCATTAAGTCTTCTAGCGCCATGTATCTTTTTACGTTCTTGGTGGTCTCAGACCTGCTTACCTTGAAATCGGGCTTCGTGTATTTCAAATCCAAAATAAGTGTATTTTTCACAAAAGAGGAGCACTCCAATAGAAAAGTTTGAAAAACGGAGTGAAAACATGATACAGTGAAACCCGTTTAGTACGAATTCCAGGGGAGAGGGCCAATTTACTCGTTGTAAGCATTGCTCGTTCAAACCATTTTATCGATTTTGGCAACCCTGACGAACCTATCAATCGCTCCTCACATCTACTGTGATGTGCGTGCTGGTAAAGTGTGAAAAAGACAGAAAAACGGAAACAACACACTTACCCAACAAAGCATGGTTGTAAGCCCAGTATCCTGTATCCATAGGGTTTTTAATGCCGATTACAAACACTTTAAAACAGTTTATTAACACACGATAACATCAAAAACATAAAATCCACACACGCGCTTTAAGAGAAAGTTAAAATTTCCCGGAAGTCACAAGATCAGTGCGCAAAGAGTGAATCCAGTGTCGTCTGCTTGCGCTGCAGACACCCAAGTTGTTATATCGGCCAATCAGAATGTCGCTTACATATCGAGGGGTCAGTCAAGATGGCGATGCTGTTGTCAGTGTGTTCTCGTTCTAGCCAGGTAGTTGTGCAAAAAAGCTTGACTTTGGGATGGCGGTGTGGTTGTAAGTGCGTTCTCGTTCTAACCGTGTAGTTTTTGCATAAAAGCTTGACTTTGGGAGTCAATAAATTGTACGTTATATGCAAGTTGCTCGTTGTAGCGAGCTCGTTGTATGCAGAATTATTTAACAAGGAAAAAGAAGGCTTGTGGTTGGGAATTTTGAAACCACTCGTTAAACACGGGCTCTCGTTTAAACCGTACTCGTACTAAATGGGTTTCCCTGTACACTTGTGTAACAACTATAGAAATACTTGATCAAAGAAACCACAAACACCACTAACTGTGTATACTTTTTGAAGGTAGCTCTGTGCTGTGAAAAGAATAAAATAAAAGTAAAAGATTGTGCTGGTTTACTTTTTGTCCCAATGGGGGACAGATAGTGTATGAGCATGGTACATAGAGAGATCTCTTTCGAATTATGGAATTCTCGTCAGTATGTATATCTGCTAACAAACACTATCTTGTGGATCAACCCCAACAGGAAGACATTTCTAATAAAAGAATGGTGTCTTCTCTGCACTAGGCCAAAAAGTCCACAATTTAAGCAAACCAGCACAAGGTGAAGAGAAAAATGAAGAACATTTTGGGTAAAATAGAGAAGTTATTAAAATGCGGAAATTGCGATTTGAAAAATGTAACTATAGAAATACTGTGTCATAAGTATCATTCATTTAAATTTACAACAATAATTCTAGCCCCCCCCCCACACACACACGTTTCATCCAGTCAAATCACTAGAAAGCGTTGCATGCATGTTGCGCACATCTTGACCCACAGAATGAGAAAGTGTGGAATCTTCACTAGGCAGCTTCTGATGAAACACTGCCAGGAAAGTTGGACATTATCGCAATTATTTACAAATATTTTTTGATTGAACTGTTTTCATGAGATTTAACCTGACCTGTGGCACACACAGCCGGTTTTACTTTTAGTCCCTGATTGTGTTCGACAAACAAAAGTTC
The DNA here is from genome assembly GCA_017654935.2 of Phymorhynchus buccinoides. Classification (NCBI taxonomy): domain Eukaryota; kingdom Metazoa; phylum Mollusca; class Gastropoda; order Neogastropoda; family Raphitomidae; genus Phymorhynchus; species Phymorhynchus buccinoides. The sequence goes on along the minus strand of CM065688.1, from coordinate 53,654,741 downwards.
AATAAATTTTCCGAAATATCACCAGCTACAATTTGGGCATTGTTTTTTTTGTTCATGATAGATAGATATATAGTCAGCCAGGAACAAACAGACAAACACCCCTGAAAACATTACCCGTCTTTCGCTTTGCGGCTGGTTATTAAAACCCCATACCTGCAGCTTTCCCCCCGGCACAGAGAACACACAGTCCACCAGTATCTCCACCAGCCCACTCCTCAGACAGCTGTCTGGCGGCAGTTTGCTCGCAGCATGACTCAGCACGTCCACGCACTTGGCACACACCAGGGGGCACTGCTGTCCTCCCCCCGACACCAGTCCTCGGTGAGCGATCACATGACCCACAATGTCCGCCGCCACTTTGAGGCTGCAATGTGATGGTAAAACCAATGTCTTAACCCTCTTCCATTCGCATTTGTTACACACAAAAAACTTCTTCTAATGTTCTGATTCCTTCACACATTTTCGGGAAAATCTGTTGGTTTTTTAAGCACACAGAGCACCATACAGTCACCATAGCATCACTGCAAGTGAGAAGCTTCTTCATAGCGTGTGTATAACAAGCCAGAACTTAATGCGTGGTGAAAATGCTATCAGAGGGGTGTCAGAGTGGGGGCAAGCTATGGGCGGTTTTGGGCGGCTTGAATACACAGAGGCAACTTCTGGCTGGCTGGTTTGGGCTGGAGTAAATGCCAGAGGGTTAAAAAAGAAACAAACCAATGTTCAAAAATATGTAAATCAACCTTTTAACATTTGATTGGTCTGCAATGAAACTGCTCTTTATGTTCACTTTTTTGTTATCATAACAAGTAGACAAGTCTTCCATCACTTGGGGGCTGAAATGCCATGTTCAAACCATGTGCCTAAAAACATTCCCCCCAAATGCCTCTCAGCAAACATGTTTAAGTCAACCCTTTTGCATTTGCTAAATCAGCAATGAAATGCCCTGTGTGTTGATGATTTATTTTTATATATATGAACACACAAACACTCACACACACACACACACACACAAAAACACTCACACACACACACACACACACACACACACACACACACACACACACACACACACACACACACACACACACACACACACACACACACACACACACACACACACACAAACACACACACACACACAAACACTCACACACATGCACACGCACACACACACACACATAAACCTCACCTAACTGGTCGCGACTTGACAAGTTTCTCCAAACACATCAAAGTGCCGTGAACCCCGTTGCTATTTTTAGCCCTCGACCTCGACCCTGATCCTAGCTGACCCAATAGCTCCTCCACGCAGCCCTCCGTCGCATCGAGGGGAGTCAGCGCCACCACGGCAGTGGCAGATAACTCTCGCAGATAGACGACCGGACTGGAAATGGCGTTGAGGACCGTGGAGCGTAGTGATGCTGTTTGCCTGCATGAAGGAGACAGGAAACAAAGTGAAACGAACAACGCACAAAGAGAAACACATAGTGTAGATGATAAGCGTAGTTCCTTCTCAGAGTCAATCAAAACTAAAAGGAAAAGAAAAAGGAAAGGAACGAAAACATACTTGGGAAATTTCCTTTCAGTTTTGATTGACTCTCAGAAGGAACTACGCTTATCATGAACGCACCAGAGTCGGAAAGTGTATTTACTCAAAGATACTCAATTAGTACGCAAAGAAAGTAAACTACAGAACCAGAACAAACCCACCAAGAACACTTGAAAATGAATTTGAAAGGGAGAAAGGTTTATCATCAACAGCCTTGAAGCATGGTAAATAGAGAATGAGTTGGGGCCGGAAGTGGATAGGCGTGACCGGAAGTTAACCCCACGGTCACTAGAGTGACACACTAAGCGTTCACGCTTAAGGTTTTTCCAGCCAATTGGTATGTTGCTATTGTTTTGAGTGTTGGTACTATGAATATTAGATTGACCTTCGTTTATTCACACACAAAACAACATTGATTATATTAGATTGAGCTTCGTTTATTCACACACAAAACAACATTGATACAGTCTAACTTTTATATTTTTTGGCCAAACCAATTATTTTAAGGATGATGATGGTGGTGAAGATGAAGATGATAATGATGTTGAGGAGGAAAAGGAATAGGAGGAGGAGGAGGAGGAGTTAGAAGATAACAATAATAGCAACAACAGTATAAGAGCAATAACAAAATAGGAGTACTCCAACAGGACATTTTGAAAAATGGAGTACAAATATGCATATATTTGTATAAAAAAAAACACTATAGAAATACTGTGTCAAAAGTACTGCATCATCCATTTAAGTTTACAACACACACACACACACACACACACACACACACACACCCCACACGCTTCCCAAATCAGGCAATTCTTGTCACCATATCTTTTCCCATGTACCATATTTATCATACTCATGTCAATTATGTGTACAAAATAAGGCAAAATCATATGGGTAAACAGGTCTGTATTAACTTTTTCATAAGACCATTTTCCCCTATCTTTGCTAGCTTTATCAGCTCACTTTACTCAGTTCACTAACCAATCGGAAAGGCAGGTCGGCACTCACTTGTGGGCCTGAGTGGACTGAGCCGCTGGACTCAGGCTAGCCAGGAGAGTGAGAACCAGAAACAGGGACGGCTGAACCGACGTGATCATGTCCCCTTGTGGGCCGGGCCGAAGGAGGCTGGCCTGCAGTTTTCGGCTGACAAAGGGCAGCAACTGCGGGAAATGGGCGGACCACTCCTGCAGAGTCATGGGATTGCAGCTGAGGGAGGCTTTGTTGCGCTGGCCGAACATTCTGGTCACCAGTGTACCTGAGAGAAAAAAAACCACCACACTCAAATAAATGCAATACAGTATAGTATATTACATGCTATAACAAAAATTGCATACAGGAAATGATGTTACGGTTCTTACATTTTAACAGATATATTTGCCTGTCTAAACCCCTTCGCTGCCAGACAAAAATGGACACACAAAAACTTTGCTTATCCATATGAATGGCACACACACATCTATCTACTCTCACACACAAACCAATCCCCACAAGTATTCTATCCACCACCACCCACACCCACCCCCTTCCACACACCAGCACACACAAATATACCTCACACCCAACCCCACTCTTGAATCCCTTTCCATTCCATCTCTCTCTCTCACTTTCCCTCTCTCTCTCTTTTCTTTGACTACCTCTGTATCTTAGTCTAAATAGCAACCATTTGAGGTTCAATATTGTGTTTGTATCAAGACAAACAGAGTTTGTGGGAGTGTAGTGTTTTGATGTTTTTTAGTACAATTGTCAAGAACAGATTGTAAGAATAGGCTTTCCCTAAAATCTTTATTCTTGGATAATAAAGGTTGCTCAGACTTCTTCTTCTTCTGCATTCTCAGGCCATATGACCATAATGGGTGAAGTATGTATGCGTCCGGTTTTCCATTTTGACTGGTCTCCCAGCTGCCAACACATTCCGATTTTAGAGGAAATCTGGGGAGAAAAATATCCGGAAGATTTTTTTTAGGAAAAAAGGCAGGAGAATGGGCCAATAAGGCATTAAAACAGTAAGAAAAGGAAACGGCAGAGAAGCTACTAGCAAAGAACTTCCAGAAGTAGGGAACTACCGTATTTTACAGACTACAAGGCGCACCTGATTATAAGGCGCACCCCAAAATTCAACACAAAATTCAGATTTTGCTACTCTATTTTCTTACTTTAATATCAGTCACATTATAAGGCGCAGGGGTCTCAGTCTGGGAAAAAAGTATCGCCTTATAGTCAGTAAAATACAGTGCTTGTACTGAACGATCCCCTGGCATCCTCAAGGGGGTTATTAGCGCACCACAACTTACTGACAAGCTGAGTGGCAGCGTTCCTGATAGCCCACGACGTCGATTCAAAACAGCCAATCACAAGCTCCGTTACAGGGCCCACATGGCTCAGCAGCTCCCCGGATAGGGTGGCGTCACTAAAAATAGCCTTCAGCACGTTGAGGGCATGCACTGGCGCCTGATCCTCAGTCTGACTATGAGGATCGTCGTCAGCACTGTTGGTGTTGGCGTTGGGATGGTTTGATGCCGCTATTTTGTACAGTCTGTGGACCGCGTGGTGTAGCAGCTTGTTCTGTGCAAGCAGAGAAAGCAGAGAGAATCAAAGCAGTTGTTTTTTAAAAAACACACCATAACACACAATGACCATAACACTGCACTGTGGACAGCCATCTGCCTAGGCCTAACTGTCAATGTGCGCTGTATCTTCACACAATGACCATAACACTGCATTGTGGACAGCCATCTGCCTAGGCCTAACTGTCAATGTGCGCTGTATCTTCACACAATGACCATAACACTGCACTGTGGACAGCCATCTGCCTAGGCCTAACTGTCAATGTGCGCTGTATCTTCACACAATGACCATAACACTGCACTGTGGACAGCCATCTGCCTAGGCCTAACTGTCAATGTGCGCTGTATCTTCACACAATGACCATAACACTGCATTGTGGACAGCCATCTGCCTAGGCCTAACTGTCAATGTGCGCTGTATCTTCACACAATGACCATAACACTGCATTGTGGACAGCCATCTGCCTAGGCCTAACTGTCAATGTGCGCTGTATCTTCACACAATGACCATAACACTGCACTGTGGACAGCCATCTGCCTAGGCCTAACTGTCAATGTGCGCTGTATCTTCATTGCAGAACGGGGATAGATAATGTTTGCTAGACGTCTTTCAAAATAACGGAGCTGGGGAGGTCGCGATTGGAGCTCGGAGCATAGATCAAAATAGCAGAGCTGCTCCGGTGAAATCGGGGCAAATGGCAGGTCTGAATTTTGTAAATACAAACAAAACTCCTCAATAGTTTGTTTGTGATTTTAATAGACTGCATTTGTAATTGTTTAATAGACATCATTTTGCTTTTTGGCTAAACTATTATGAGCAATAACTCAACCACTAGCATCCAAACGTAACTCAAAACTGGTCCATTCTGATGTGTTGGGCTCACCAGATGATCAAAGCGAGGCGCTTCATCTGACAAAGCTGTAAACGACAATTTATAAAAATAAAAAGACTGACAATGATACCATATGAACTCCTCCGAAGTTGGAATGTGGCTGATCACGTGGCGGGGTAATCAAATACGGTCACACACCTAATGTTCTCATCCCTAGCTGGTGCATTTGTACCATAGTGTTCAAGTGCTTCGGCTGTTAGGATGATCCCTGAAGTCCTTAAGCCAGGGTAAGACAACAACACCATATGAACAAATTGGTTAGGTACATTATAGTCACAGAGGCGTCTCTGTGAAATTTGGGTTGCTCCCACCTGGAGAGCGCGTCGCAGCCAGGAGCGCCACCCACTTTTCTTTACTTTTTTTTTACATGGATGTAATTTGACATTAAATCACCGAAATACTGAGTTTTTTTCTTCTATGAAGTGACATCTTACAACTTACTGCAGTAAGTTATAAGTTTTGCGCATGGTGATATCATACTGACCGATTTGCATCTCCTCTCTGCCTGGGCTATGGTCTGCACGATGATGGGTAAACCGGCTGATCGTCTGGTGATGGAAGACGTCATTTCATCCTTCTCCATGCTACACAGCACCTGCAATACAGTGACTCGTCAGACAATAATACATACATGCATGCGCACGCACGCGCACAAACACATGCATGCACGCACACACGCACACACACACACTGAAGCATACACACAAGTACAAAACATCGTCAACTTTGAAAATCAATTTCAAGTAAGTTGTATTTTATTAGGCGATATTTCACACACAGTCTCTGTATTTTCTCAGACTTTCAGATAAAACTAGCAGAAAAGTTTGTTGAACAAGTTGACAAGCAGACATTTGCCTCCTGTGGCAATGGAGGAAGCCGACTCACCCTGTCCAGAATGTTGGAAGGAATGGCTGACAGAGCGAGATCCTCACACTGCAGCAGTGAAGTACAGAACTGAAGGAAACCGTTCCTGCAGCCTTCTATGGCACCCTGCACAATCATCATCATCATTGTCGTCAACATTATCATCATCAACATTATCATCATCATTGTCGTCTTCATCATCATCATCAATATCATCAGTGAGCTGCAGAACTGAAGGAAACCGTTCCTGCAGTCTTCTATGGCACCATGCACAATCATCATCGTCATCAGTACGATCCTTATTCCATCATCATCATCATCATACTTATCATCACCATCATCACTAACAACAACAACATCATCAGTGAGGAACAGAATTGAGAAAAACCATGCCTGCACCCTTCTAAGGCATCCTGCACAATCACAATTATCATTAACAACATCATCATCATTATTATCAACATCATCATCATCCCCATAACCATTATCATCGTCATCAATTTTTTTCATATTACTAATACTATTACTGATGTTGGGGTTACCATTCACAAGCCAACAAATAAAAATCCTACCAGCTGAAGACCTATAACATTCTTCAACAATTCACACACACACACACACACACACACACACACACACACACACACACAGAGTTGCATACCCTGTGTCGACAAAGGGTAAGCACTCTGAGGAAAGTGTGGCCGATGTCTTCCACCATGTGGACAGGTAAGGTAACTCCGCCGCCCCTCTCACCCCCCACCCCCAGCATTGTGACAGTGCCCAGACATGTGCACCCTTCCTGCAACAGTCACACAAAACTGATTTTTATCAACACATTCAAATTCCAAGACTACTTCATTACCTCAACCATGATCGCCTTGGCTTAAGCCTAAGGCTGTGTCAGACCAATTGACATAGGCTAGAACACCAAGGCTACATAAAAAATGTCGTTATGCTCTGCATAGTTATATGGGGATTGTCTTTAGCCAATAAGGCAGAAAAATAGTAGATGACAGCAAGCAAGGGGAAAAGGCAGAGTCAAAGAGAGTGACAGATTAGAGGAAGCTACAAGCACAGAACTTCCAGAAGGTGGGGGAATTATTTGTACGAAAGATCCCTGGTATCCCCACAGGGGGGTGGGGGTGGTGGTGGTGGTTCTCTTTCAAATAACAATATTCGGGGGGCGGGGGATGGGGGTGGGGGTGGTGGTGAGGGGGGCTCTTTCAAATAACAATAACTCTGGAGAAACTTTAGGAAAACGCAAAGAACAATAACTCTGGAGATCTTGTCCCATCCCATGCCGACCTTCAGATTCAGCCAACACCAAGACAGCAGCAGAATGTTGTGTAAAATTTGGGAGGTGCACCTTATGATATGATTCAAATTATAATCCATAAAATATGGTGACAATACGTGTGCCGACCTTCAGATTCAGATTCAATGATATGCACATAATGTCTATAATTATGCTCTGCATGTGTTTTGCTTCCGCGTGCGCGTGTATGTGTGTGTGTGTGCTTGTGTGCGTGTATGATATATGCCCTTCATTCGTTTTTAATTTTCTAATGAAATTGTAAAGCACACAGAGCTTAAAGGTATGCACTATATAAATCTTCTTAATAAATAAATAAATAAATAAAGTTCAGCCAACATCAACACAGCAGCAGAATATTGTGTAAAATTTGGAAGGTGTGCATTATAATATGATTCAAATAATAATCCATAAAAAATATGGTGACAATGTGTGTGCCAACCTTCAGATTCAGCCAACACCAAGACAGAAGCAGCTGGAACTCTGGAGAGAGCGACGATGTTTCTTCCTGCTCTGAGGCGGCTCCCTCCGAAACCAGCTGCTCCAGAGCCACACCCATCTGGGCGAAGGATGGACACTTACCTGAGGACACAGAACAAAGCGATAGATATTAGGGTTACAGCAAATGTGTCCGACTATGAATTCCAGACAGCAAAGGACGGACACTTACCTGAGGACACAGAACAAAGCGATAGACATTAGGTCGGGTTCACATTAGACGCGTAAGTTCTGTAGGAAAATAATAATAATAATAATAATAATGAGCATTTATATGCGCTTAATCTTAAACAAGCCCTAAGCGCTTACAATAATAAACAAATAAATGAATAACCCCCCCAACAAAACAAAGACAAACAACAACAACAACAACAAGCAGTAGAAAATATGAGAATGTCAAACATTTCCTCGCATACACACACACATGCGCTAAATAAGTGGAAGAAAGAAGGATAAAAGTTTACGCATATGGGGAAATTCGGACACGTGCGCAAATCTTTTCCCTTCTTTGTTTCACTTATTTATGGATTGCGCACGGGTTTCCGCATGGACTATCCGCTTATGTGTGTACACGGCCTGAGGGTTACAGCAAATGTGTCCGACTATGACTTCCAGATTGCAAAGGAGGCGATAGTTCAAGAGCTCCTCCCCCCCCCCCCCCCAAACCACACACACAAAGCAAACTGTAACTGCTTATTCGGTTTCCATCTGAAAATGTAAACTTTAACTTTGACACATACACACACACACACATGCACACACACACACACACACATGCACACACACACACACACACACACACACACACACACACACACACACACACATGCACACACACACACACACACACACACGCACACACACACACACACACACACAGAGACACACACACACACACACACACACACACACACACACACACACACACACACACACACACACACACACACACACACACACACACACACACACACACACACACACACACACACACACACACACACACACACACACACACACACACACACACACATGGGTGCAACTCCCCAAAATGTAACAAACTGAAAGTCAGGGGTCCAGGGGCCGCCCAGGGCCCCGGCGGGGTACAGGGGCAACGATGGAAAGAGGGATAACGAGACAGACAGACAGACAGACAGGCAGACAGACAGACAGACAGACAGACAGACAGACAGACAGTTAAAATGATGGACTGAGAGTCTGATAAGCCTTGTAAAATGATCACTTTCCCTTTCAAAACAATACGGCATCACCATGCTGTTTTCAAGATTCCCTGAGAGAGACTTCCAGGATAAAACAACCAAGATCAAAACGCCCCAAATCGCTTGTGGTTGATTTTGGGGTATTTTTTTTGGGGGGGGATAAAAACAACAACTGAAGTTCAGTTTTTGGTAAAATTATAAAAAACTGATATCAGTCTGAAACTGAATTTATTTTATTTATTTATTTTTTCCATTATAACAAAAAAGTCAACAGCTATGGTCATCTCAGGAATGTCACTGCGTAAAGTTTGACCACTTATTACAACACACTCATCAATGTATCTTACCAGCGCTCAACAACCTGTAAACAACAAAACATACAGTACAGTTCGTTCATAACATGACACCTCCATCATTGCACCCTATAGCACATAAGTTCACACAATGCTGGAAACGTTGAGCCACTCTACTCTATTTATCGGATCCAGGTTAAAAAAACAACAAATAAAAAAGGATAACACACACATACTAGTAAAAAAATATAATAATAATAATAATAATAGTGAATCATTTATATAGCGCATTCCTCCACCAATGTGGAGCTCTATGCGCTTAACAACAACAAAATTAAGAAGCAACAAATTCAACAACACCACGAAATAATCGCTCACGCACATGCAAATAGGCATACACATACACACCCCACCCACACATACACGCACGTACCGGCACATACACACACATATACACACACACACACACACACACACACACACACACACACCGTTACCATCACCACCACTCACCCCACCCAAAAAAACACAATACAAAATACAATCAGTTGAACAAAGCATCAACACACACACACACTCTCTCTCTCTCTCTCTCTCTCTCTCTCTCTCTCTCTCTCTCTCTCTCTCTCTCTCTCTCTCTCTCTCTCTCTCTCTCTCTCTCTCTCTCTCACAACAAAGCTGACGTACACATTGCAGTCAACACACAGTGAAACTAATATGGGGGGAGGGGAGTGTGTGTGTGAGAATAGAGTCCAGAAGTAATGTGGCCTAAAGGTTGTGATGTAGCTTGAACAGGTGGGTCTTGAGAGCTGATTTGAAACATTGCAAGGACTGGATATGGCGGATTTCGCGTGGTAAGGAGTTCCAAACTGATGGGGCCGAAAAGGAAAAGGAGCGCTCACCAAACATTTTTGTTCGTGTACTAGGAACACAGAGAATTTTGGAATCTGAAGATGACCGCAATTGCCTTGATGGAGTATAGACAGAAAGCATGTCAGAAATGTAGCTAGGGGCATTTCCAGAGAAATAAGAATGACATAGAGTGGAAAGTTTGTAGTCAATACGTGCTTTGATGGAAAGCCAATGAAGGGATATCAGGAGTGGTTGAACATGATGATACTTAGAGACCTTGAGGACAAGTCTGGCAGCAGAGTTCTGGACTTTTTGAAGCTTGTCAATGAGGTGTTGGGGGCAGCCATACAAGAGTGAATTACAATAATCTAGTTTAGAGAGAACAAAAGCGCAGACTAGTATTTTAGTAGTATCTATAGACAGGAGATGGCGAATCGTACCAATGCGACGCAGCTCACAGTATGCTGACCGACAGATAGTTTGAACTTGTGAGTCAACACTCATATCTTGAGAGATGTGGAAGCCAAGATTTCTAGCAGAAGGAGAAAAAGGTATTTGAGTGTCACAGACAGAGATGGAATCAGGCTTTGGGTACGGAAGTTTTCTAGATGGAGAGTGGATGAACAAGGCCTCCGTTTTGTCGTCATTCAGCTTCAGTTTGTTTTGTAGCATCCATGATTTGATGTTGCGAATGCAGAATTCAAGTGAAGATATAGAAGGAAGAATGGTAGATGGGGATACAGGCTTGTGGAGTTGTGTATCATCAGCAAAAGACTGAGAATCAACTGAATGAGAAGTGATCAACTCGGACAGGGGTTTAGTGTACATGATGAAGAGGACTGGTCCAAGTACTGAGCCTTGAGGAACCCCACATGTGAGGCCAACCATTGCAGAAGATGAGTCATTGATGGAGACAGACTGAGTTCGACCAGAAAGGTAAGACGAGAACCATGACAGAGCAGTGCTTGATATTCCATAGGTGATTTGAAGCCTCTTAAGGAGTATATGGTGGTCAATAGTATCAAAAGCAGCTGAAAGATCCAAAAGAGTTAATATAGATGCGTCACCAGAGTCAAGAGCTAAGAGAATGTCATTAGTTACTTTCAACAGTGCCGTTTCAGTGCTGTGAAATGGCCTGTACGCTGATTGTGAACAACTGATGAGTTGATGTTCATTGAGATAGCCTAGGAGTTGATGAAGAACTAATTTCTCGATGATTTTTGATATGAAAGAGAGGTTGGATATAGGCCTATAGTTCTTGAGAGTGTTTGGGTCAAGGGATGATTTCTTTAGAAGTGGTTTGACAATGGCAGTTTTGAACACAGATGGAAAGGAGCCAGATGTCAGAGAGTTGTTGACAATATGGGTGAGAGTAGGGAGTAGTTCATCAAGATACTCTATGAAAAGTGGCGTCGGTATAGGGTCAAGAGGACAGGAAGTGGGTTTAGCTTTTAGAATGATCTTCTTCAATTCAAAGGCAGTAACTGGCTGAAATTCCAAGAACGTGGATGTTGTTCCTATTTGGTCTAGCAGGGTGGTAGGCCTAGGTGTGGAAGAAGCCTGATCAAGTTCGTTTCTGATCAGCTGGATTTTCTGAACAAAGTAGTCGTTAAAGACATCAGGAAGGTCACTGACAGGGTGGGTGGTAGGGAGAGGGGTGCTTTTTTCACGCCCCAGTAGTTTGCTGCAGATAGAAAACAGCCGACTAGAGGTCACTGCATTGTTTATTTGGTCAGTGTAAAAGGAGGATCTTGCTGTCAACACTATGTTCGCTATTTTTCGTTTCGCAGCGTTGAAGATTTGTTTTGTAACGGTAAGGGGGGTCTTAAGCCATGCTCTTTCAGCTACACGCTTTTCTGACTTCGCCGAGTTCAGTTCAGTGCTAACTAAAGGGTACCACGGCTCCAGTCTATCGGCACGCTCTTGGCGGTGACGTAACGGCGCGTGTGTGTCGATAACGCGAGTGAGAGCGCTGTTAAGGTTGTTGACCGTGGGGCATGATTCAGGGCAGATAGTCGCGCGCAACTCTGCTTGAAATGCTGATCTATCCATGCCGCGTACATTACGAGACTGTCTGTACGATGGGGTGTCAGACGGGACAGACAAACATAGTTCACAAACAATACAGAAATGGTCAGAAGCAAGAGATTGAGTGACATGAGTAGAGCGTAGCAAATCATCATCTGGTCTATAAATTACCCAGTCCAGAATGTGGCCACGTTCATGAGTTGGCTCGGTAACAGATTGACTAAAGTGAAACATATCCAAAGCATTAATCGTCTTAGTAGTTACAGGGTTATGCTGAGTATCAAAATGAACATTAATGTCTCCTAATATAATACACTTTCCAGAAAGGTTATTACAGTACTCTAAAAGGTCAGGGAATTCACTGAGAAACATAGCGTCTGTCAGTTTATTTTTGCGGCTTGGTGGAGGTCGGTACACGCAGATGAAGTGGACAGGAGAAGACGACGTTGCCAGGGTAACGCGAACTGCTTCAAAGCTGAGATGTTGGAAGGGAAAGGCAGTGGAGGTAGAAAGATGCTTGGCCAGAGAGTTCTTAGAGATGAGCGCAATCCCCCCACCCCGTGAAGGGCGGGGGAAGGAAGAGAGTGTGTAGCCAGATGGTGTCAGGTCAGCACACTTTGCTTCATCGCCTTGTTTTTTAAGCCAGGATTCTGTTATTACGAAAACATCACAGTCATTGTCCGTAATGAAAGAGTGGATCTCTGCTCGTTTCAGTGGGTCGCTAACAGATCTTGCGTTAAAGAGGGCCAGTTGTAGACTGTTGGAATCGTTACGTTGTGTTGTACTGGAGAGCCCATTGCTAATTGGAATACGTATCAGGTTGTCAGGGGAACGCTTGGTTGTACAGCTAGTATTTGTACAGTTCAGGGATTGTTCCACAGGATGGCAGTGAGAGGGAGGTAAGGGGTAGACAGGCAAGGCGTGTCGACCGACCCAGTGTTGGTTGATGTCAGGCGTTGGCAGCTTAGTGGTGGCCGAATCAGGTCTGTTACCACACACTGTGCTGATCTTTCTCTGTTTCCGCCGGCCACCACGGTGTTTCCGGACCCGTGGAAGATGGTATCCAATTCCCAATCCTTTGATGGCCTCTATTACAGAGGGGTCCAGTGGTGCAGGGGCAACAGACAGCAGTTGTTCTCGACCGTAGGAGATTCGAGAAAGAGGCGCGGTGGGGGAGTGGTGAGGGGCTTGACTGAATGGAGTAGGGTCAACAAGTGGAGGGAGAGGCCCGTACAAGAATGGGGGAGAGGAGGAGTGAGGAGGATGGGGGATGGAAGTTATATATATAACTTGCCATATAGGCAAATATGCACTGCAGAACGGACAACAGGTGCCCACTCAAGTGCGCAAGGTCTCACGTGTGGACGCTAGTGAACAATAACAAGCGCGAAATCGCAATAGTTTGTGGCACGCGGTCTATTTTTACCACTCCAATCATGAGTTACCTCCCCTGGCTTTTCAATAATTTTAATCTGTAAACCAGAATGTTATCTCTGCACCATTTCGTAACTTTTTATATCTTTTGGAAAACATTTAAAACTATGTATCCGAGATTCCTACTTATACTCATCAAAAGAAGCACCGCATACTCGTAGTGTCTGTATTACGTATGTTTCTTATTCTGTACGCTTTTAAAATACATCATTTTAAAGAGCGGCCTCAATTTGAAGTGTAGCCTCGATTTGAAGTGCGACAATTTTGTCAAAATGTGCGACAATTTTGGACCGACCGACCGACCCAACAGACAGACAGACCGACAAAGTGAGTTATAGGTTTGTGGCTTGAGCCACAAACAAAAACAACTGGCCTGTCATAAATTGTCTGATAGATCAGAGAAAAAAGGAACATCCGTCTGAAACTGAAAGAGTTGCACCCATGCACACACACAAAACACGCATGCACTGACCAGTCTGCCCATTGGCCAGCACTTGAAGCACCAGGGTAATAGCGGAGGTACTCAGTTGTACCGTGTGGGTCAAAACACCTCGCAAATCCTCAGCTTTTAGCACTGGGTTGGGACGCGCTTGCTCCGACCGTAGACACTCACAGAGAGCTTGGAAAAAACCTGCAACAGTTGAACACAATATTATTTTTATCTTTTATGCACTGTTTTGTTGTTGTTCTTGTCGTACCCTGGCTAAAAGACTCCAGGGATCATCCCAAGCTGAAGCAGCTGAAGCACTTGAACACTATGGTACTAATGCACCAGCTAGGGATGAGAACATTGCGTGTGTGATCGTTTTTTATTACCTCACCATGCGGGCGGCCACACTCCGACTTCGGAGGAATGTACTGTATTGTTATTGTTAGTTATTGCAGCAACAGTTGTTGCTGTCAGTGTTCTTCTTCTTCTTCTTGCTCTTCTTCGGCTTTTTCGTTTTCATCTTCTTCTTCTTCTTTTCAGCATTTAGGGCATAACGTGAATGGCCCTAAGTTTATAGAGATTAGAAAAATTATAGCAAATGAACCTGAAAACTAAGAAAAATAGACAAGAGTCAACTTGACACAAATCCATGAAGACAATGATAGGCTTTTAAGTATCAGAGCCACTTCAAAAGAAAAGGGGGGGGGTTGCGTGTGTATGTGTGTGTGTGTGTGTGTGTGTGTGTGTATGTGTGTGTATATGGGTGTGTGCACTGCTGGTGACTAAATGATTTTCTATCTAGCACCATAAGCACTGCGTGTTTGTGTGTGTGTGTGTGTGTGTATGTGTGTGTATGCATGGGTGTGTGAGTGTGAGTGTGTGTGTGTGTGTGTGTGTGTGTGTGTGTATGTGTGTGTGTGTGTGTGTGTGTGTATGGGTGTGTGCACTGCTGGTGACTAAATGATTTTCTATCTAGCACCATAAGCACTTCGTGTTTGTGTATGTGTGTGTATGTGTGTGTGTGTATGTATGTATGGGTGTGTGAGTGTGTGTGTGTGTGTGTGTGTGTGTGTGTGTGTGTGTGTGTGTGTGTGTGTGTGTGTGTGTGTGTGTGTGTGTGTGTGTGTGTGTGTGTGTGTGTGTGTGTGTGTGTGTGTGTGTGTGTGTGTGTGTGTGTATGGGTGTGTGCACTGCTGGTGACTAAATGATTTTCTATCGAGCACCGTAAGTTCATGTGAGGAATGTTTATCATTAGTATTAGTATTATTATTATCAAAGTGATTAAATCAAGTCAATTTTTTTTTTAAAGCACCAACCGTGCGATGGCGTAACTTTTGCTGCCATCAACACATCAGTCTCGGAGGCTTTCAGCGATTGCTCAATCTTGGGCAGAAGGAGATCTGTGAAGAACGACACACAGGCTGCAGGCCTCTGGCACCCCGCCTCAGCAGACGCTGCCAAAGTCTCTGGTTTTGCCAAGTGAGCAGAATCTTTGATTTTTTTTTCACCCAGCTGAACAAGGCATCCCTGCTCTCTGACACACCTATAATGCAGACAGTCACACACACACACATACACACACAAAAAATAAATTAAAAAAAATAAATGTACTATAAAATCAGGACAAGATGCACCTGTATATAAGCTGCATCCCTTAAATTGACAGATTAGCACACGCACACACACACACACACACGAAGTAAGTACCATACAATCAGACGCAACTGTATATAAGCCATATCCCTTACATTTCAGAGTATTAGATATTAATTTGCATATAAGCCAGTTTATAAACCGAAAAGAAAAAAAGTCTGACAAAGTTAAAACAATAAGCAGTAGATTTTGCCTGTCCTACCACAGACAATCACCTCAACTGCACAAAGCAACAAGACAGAAATTTCAATATTACAACCCGAGTACTTAAAGACACACTGACGCACCACAATTAAGTCCCTTGGTCTTTTCTAGGTAGCTGTGACCCACATACAAATGTCCCCAACTTCAAATTGAGACTGCTCTTTAAAATGATGTTTCGTTTTCAATTTGGGGACATTTGTATGGGAGTCAAACCTGGTCAAAACAAGATTTCTTACCATCTATAAGAGGGAAAACATGTGAAACCTGTGATTTTGACACGTGACCTGGTGGGTCTTTAACGCTCTGAGGCACATCAAACATGGACATTTGAATCTATCGAATGTCAAAATCGGTTTAGTGAGCCACAAAAAAGAGAGCTAAAAACAGGCTGGAGAATGTGACGGGAAACAGATGGAGTTGAAGATTACATATTATTATGTTAAATCGAATTTAATAAATTAAAAAAAACCAGATTCTTACTTTTCATAGAGCAGTCTGAGAAGAAGGGCCCCGCTGTGGTTTCGGTAGGCCCGCGGGTCATCACACAGACTCAGTCCATGATTGAATATGCGGCTCACCAGATCCAAGCTGACTGTGGATGAGGGTACAGGCGAAGCTTCATTTGACGACAATTCCCATGGGAAATACTTGCTCAGAATGTGGGCGGCTGATTCCTGGATCTGAGAATGT
>CM065688.1:53625760-53635760 GCA_017654935.2 Phymorhynchus buccinoides | reverse complement strand
GTCGCTGAAAACAAGCCCCTGGTGCCAAGTTGGTCATCATCAGACGGTACAGCCAATCCACGAAGCGCAGGGAATCGTCTGAAATGCAATAAATATGAATCGTCATCATCACCCTCAGTAAGCAAAGGGAAAAGGCAGAGTCAAAGAGAGTGACAGATTAGACGAAGTTACAAGCACAGAACTTCCATAAGGTGGGGGAACTATTTGCACAAAAGACCCCACCTTCTGGAAGTTCTGTGCTTGTAACTTCCCTGCCTTTTCCCTTTGCTTACTGTCATCTACTATCTTTCTGCCTTACCTGTCCATTCTCCTGCCTTTTTTTCTATAAATTCTTACAAAGATTTCTTCAGCCGAAGTCGGACATGCTGGGCCTAACAATTTCTTAGTTAGGCACATAACGGCAGCATGACGCATCTACGCTCATGTGACAGGAAACTGTCTGAGCGAACGAAGAATCACCCTCATTATCATCATCAGTCTGAAGCTGATGGAAGACCCAAGCCATGAACAGCAGAGAATGTTCAGGCACAATTCACTATTATCATCATAATAATTATCACATTTTCTTCATCATAATCATCATCATCATTGTAGCCATCCTCATCCTCATCATTATTATCATCACATGGTACAGCCAATCCATAAACAGCAGAGAATTGTCTGACACATGAATTGTCACAGTCGTCATCATGATTTTTACTGTATGTCCAAATGAAAATTTATACATACAAAACTATTTTTTATTTAAAATTAAAGAATGTCATTTAATGCTGATGCATCTCCCCCCCCCCCCCCCCCCCAGGATACTGTGAGTGTGTATGATTTGTGTGTGGATAAGGTGGGGTCGATGAAAGAAAACCTTTTTGTTTTTTGCTTCAAGTTTGTTTTCTGTTTGTTCATGCCCATAGTGTGTTTGTGGAGAAAGAGAGAGGGGGGGGGGGGGGGGGGGGGTTAGGGAGGGCCGGTGTGAGCATTTTGATTTTTACTTTCAAATGTGTTAATTTTTTTTCTGTTTCTTCTTAACGTTTTTTTGTAATCATGTTTTCTTCTTTCTTTACATTTTTTCTTTCAAAATAATTGTAAAGCGCTCAGAGGATGCTTTTTTTCCCATCGAAGAGCGCTATATAAGCTTTATTTATTATTAATATTACTTTTAAGCAAGAACAATATACAAATTTGCACACAAAAACTGTGTACAAAGTATCTATGAACGTCAGCCTGACTTTCTACTGACCTACAAAAGGCGACTGAGATCTCTTTCTGATGGCCGTGGCACAGCTGTCCCTCACTCGCACAAACACCTTTCTCAGACTGGTCACCAGTTTTTGGCGGAACGGAGCACAGTCCGCTTTCAGGCAGTATGGCAAAGACGCTCGAAACAAACGTATCTCCACATCTCCGAGAGGCTCTGAGAAAAATCACAGATATTGTATGGATGAACGTTTATTGAACAAAGCAAACATGCTTCGGGTGTTGCTTATGAGCAAACAGTAGTACAGCACTTTCACTTTTAGCCAGGGTAAACATTCGTGTAAAATTTGTTGCATCAGGCATGCGCACACAAAAACACAAATGCACACACACACATGCACGCACACACATACACACACACATGCACTCACGCATATACACATACACATGTAATTTATCATGATTACTCAAGTATTTTTGGACTCTGACTCAATTTTGAAATATATTTTACCAGGTTTTTTTCTGTGTGGTGGACAGCAGAAAGAGGGCCTCAGAACACATGCACACACAGACACACATACTCTCTCTCTCATACAAATATATGTGTGTGCACGTGCATGCATGCATGTGTGAGAGAGAGGGTGTATGCATGTTTGCATGCATGCACGCTAGTGTGTGTGTGTGTGTGTGCGTGTGCGTGTGCGCGTGCGTGTATGTGAGTATATGTGTTTGTGTGTGCGCAAGTGTGCTTGTATGGATGTGGGTTTGGATGAGTGGGTTTAAAATTTGTATTATGCATTTATTTCTAAAATGTGTGTGTCAGGTTGGAGTATTCCTTACATATTTTTTCCCCCAATCCATTGTACCTACAATCCATGACAACATTGATTTTTGTGTCACAACAATAATGGCCTGAACAAAAGTGTGCAATGCACTTCAAAATGTGCCACAAATTATGTGTGTTTGTGTTCTTTGTTTACTTGTATGCAAATACTTTTTACCAGCTTTTTTCTGTGTGGTAGACAGCAGGAAAAGGGCCTCAGAACACACATCCTCCTCATCACTGTACACCGCTTCTGTCAGTAACGGCTCTGCCTGAAATAACAAGCCCATTGTGCACACATTTCGGCAAGGTTGTACTTTAAACACACACACCCCACCCACCCCCCTCACAATTACAACTTTCAATCTCAAAGTCTGGGTCTTTCAGGTAATGAAAATAACTGTAGGCTGATCCTAACCCTATCCCTTTTCTTGAGAATAGAAAAATGCTGCTTCTTATAATTCTCAGTTAAAATGTTCAATGAGAAAATTTTAGTGTGTGTGTGTGTGTGTGTGTGTGTGTGTGTGTGTGTGTGTGTGTGTGTGTGTGTGTGTGTGTGTGTGTGTGTGTGTGTGTGTGTGTGTGTGTGTGTGTGTGTGTGTGCGCGTGTGCGTGTGCGTGCGCGCATATGTGTGTTTGAAGTACAAGATAGCCAACAATTCATTTTCATAAATTTGTTTGACACACATATGACTTGGTTACCCTACATACCATGGAACAGCATTCAACACAATCTGGACCTCAGCTTCACTTCACAATGAACTGTGCATTCACATTTTGGACTGCTACACATTTTCAACGAACTGTGCATGGTGGTTTTTAACGAACGGCACTGTACACATTTTACTCCAAGACAACACATTTCAGCAACACAGACTACACATGGCTTGTGAAAGAGGCAATCAGGTCTGATATTAAATAAAAGGTGTGGAACGACCTGCCAACACCCGCAGTGGAGGCCAGAACTCCAGAGAGCTTCGCAGCCGGAGTCTGGAAGTTCCTCAAAGGACACCCGCCTGCTGCACCTGCTGTGGCTGGTGGCCCCACTCAGGGGTCATCAGTCTAACAACCAAGCAAAAGCCCCCCCTCCCTTCCCCCCTCTCCACTCCCCCCTCTCCTGCAGATTCCCATCAAGCTAGGCGTTTTCCTTTTGTCTGTCCTCTCTTCTCTTTCTTTATTCTTCGGCCTCCTGGCCCTTTCTTCCGGCATATGTGGATGAACCTCCCCGGTTCTGTGGCATAATAATCAGTGTGTTGATTGTGGCTACGTACTGCGAAGAAGAAGAAGGTGATGCATGTGACTCCAGTCACATTGTCTACAGCCCCGACAAGCACTAAAGCCACATCAGGGTTCATACTGTGTGATGATGCTTGTGAATATGTAGTATATGCAAATATTTCAGAATGATTGTGCCATGTGGGTTTTCACAGCAGAAATGTGAAGAAAGAAAGCAAAGATAACAGCTGAAGATTTTCAAGTTCACGAACGCCTATCTTCCAAAATATTTACTTATTAAGGACATGTCCACAGCACTTTAAGCTCTGAGTGCTTTACAATTGTATTAAAATGGTGTACGCTAAAAGAAACCCTTACACAGAAGCAGAAACACACTGCCAGATAGCAGAGGGGACAGCTGCTATTCCAGCGGGCTGGGCAACAACTTGTTTATAGTGGAGAAGCCTTGCCCAGGGTACATCCCCAATCTCTTGGCCAAAGGGATTTGAGGATGAGAGTTGGCATTGGGGAAGGTCCCCAAAGGCCATACAATAGAGTCATAGTCTTCCGCAAAAGACTAAGCTGTACCATATTTCAATACTGAATAAAATCATATATAGTACAGCTCTCATTTACTATTGGCCCTTTCTACAGGCTAATGTCAACCAGTGATAAAAGCCATCTAACATGTACACATTTAGTAAAAATACACATGTCAATTAAGGTTACACACACTCGCACCAACGCGCACACACACAGAAACACGCCTATGCACAAAAAACAAAAACATACTCCATTTCCCCGTTCTATGAGAATAACCCTCACTATTCAACATGTTTAATGCACACACACACACAACAACAAAATCACATATTCCTACCAGTGTGGTCAAATCCAGGGGACCCAGTGTTCTGATGTTCCGACACACGGCCACCCAGGCGAAGAGGAGCTGGGATCGCTCAGAGATATCTCCCCCAATATGCAGCAGACGTTCCTCCAGGTGGCGGAGAATCATGGGCCCTGTGTTAGGCAGGATCTTCAGTGTCGACGTCAACCAGTAGGTGCACACTTTGTTTCGGAGAAGACTAAAAACAGACACAAAAAGAATGTGCAAGCAATTACCGTATTTTATGGACTATAAGGCGCACACCCCAAATTTAACACAAAATTCAGATTTTGTTACTCTATTTTCTTACTATATTATCAGTTACATTATAAGGCGTAGGGATCTCAGTCTGGAGAAAAAAGTATCGCCTTATAGTCCATAAAATATGGTACATATATACATATCTTCCCCCTTTCCTTCACAAAGACTATACTGTACAAGTTATTCTTGACATTTATTTCAGTGTGCATGTTACGCATGTGAGTGAAAATCCATTTAATGTCCTCTGACCTGGAACAGGTACATGTGGGACATTTTCTTCTTTCTTCTTCTTCTCGTACGTCAGAGGGACACCCCAGCATCCAATATGAAGGCGGCCGTATGTTGCAGTCCCTCTACGCTTCCGAAGGGCTTCTGGGCCACAGAGACGTGGTCTGGCCAGGTCTTTTTTCTTTGCTGTTGGAACATTTTCAAATGCATAGATGGTGGGACGATTCTGAAGGTACTGCAATACCAGAGGGATGCCAAAGATGAACTGGCGTCAGACAGTGGAGCGAGACCTTCAGCTGGCAAACAGACGCTAGAGCGATGCCATCAGACTGACTGCCCATAGGAGCCGTTGGAGCGCCATGGATGCCTCATGCGGGAGTTTCTCTAAGTCTAAGTATGCAATAACAGGAAAGTCCTGACGTGTTTTGGAAAAAACGATAATTAATCAATCTTTTCACCCCTTCCCTGCCTGCTATGAGATAGTCTGGTAGCGTATGATGTCATTGATGATGTCATAACTTGTGATGTCATAGTCCTGGGATGATGGTTTTTGGTTTAGATAAGCCAGGAAAGATATATCTCTAGACTATTTTCTCGGATTGAGTCTACCAGATTTGTTTTAAACTTTATAATAAGAAAATCAATAATTTATCAATTTTCCTGTGGCAGTGAAGGGGTTAATTAAATATGTCTGTGTGTGTGTTTGTACATTGGTGTTGGAGAAACGTTGTGTTCTTTCTCTTTGCTTGTTTGTTTAGTGTAAATGTGTGTGTGTAAATGCACAGTAGGTGTGTGTGTGTATTTGTATGTGTGTGCTTATGTGCATGTGTAAGAACCAAACTCTGGGGGACGGCAGACAACCTTCGCCGGACACCCAGGTTTGCGGCAGCATTCGGTCTGAGGTTTTGATGCGTAGCCAGTTTACGCTGAAGTGGGGCAGTGGGTGGATGCCTCGTGCCTCCATACAGGGAGCTGGATGACCCTACCCCCTCCATGAGTCTCTCCCCATGGGGATACCAGGGGGTCTTTCATACAAATAGTTCCCTCACTTTCTGGAAGTTCTGTGCTTGTAACTTCCTCTAATCTGTCACTCTCTTTGACTATGCTTTTTCCCTTTGCTTTCTGTCATCTGCTATCTTACTGGTCCATTCTCCTGCCTTTTTCCTATAAATTCTTACAAAGATTTCTTCAGCCGAAGTCGGACATGCTGGGCCTATTCTTAGTTAGGCGCATAACGGCAGCATGATGCATCTACGCTCATATCACAGGAAACTGTGTCTGAGCGAACGAAGAAGAACCCTTAAGAAAAACAACAACGTATCTGCAAGTGTGCTTCCCACCTGTTGGAGCTGGTTAGGCCGGTCATCAGTGTTGGTAACCACAGCGTTCTCCACGTATCCACCTGCTCCTCCCCCTTACTTTTGTCCCTAGAAATTAAAGAGAAGAATTAGGGGGGGGGGGTGCACATTTTATATATGTTACGCCCAATCCATGAAATTGCCCATTTCATGAAATGGGCAAAATGGTTTGCCCAGTTCGTGAAATAGCCAATTTATAATTTGCAATTGAGAAAAGCAATATGAATGAAAAATAGTTTTCATTCATTAGCACACATAGATCAAGAATTGTTTCAAACGTAAGAGAAATCTCATCTGTAGATGAGTTAGCATTATTTTATTCAGACTTAATTTGATAAAACGTTTGATTCAGCATGTGGCTCAGGCATGTCCTAGCTTGGCATCTGGTCGAGATGGGGGGGGCAGGATAGGGGTGCAAATACAATGTAGAAAAGTGTGAAACCTTTGAATCAATCCATGTGTGAATGGGGATTAAAAAATGTGATATACATTGTCCATTTCATAAATTGGGCAGTAACATATACGCAGAAACCTGTGTGCACATCCCATCTGCATTCCAAAAGTAAAGAAAGTAAGAAATATGCGGATGAATTAACGCGTATATGTGTGCATCCCTTCGCATTTCTCGTTTCCAGATTGCTTTCCAGCTTGCGGATGGGATAATATGCGGATGTGGTAATATATGGATGGGGTAATATGCGGATGTGGTAATATATGGATCAAATCAAAATCAAATTCACTTTATTATCTCCCAAGGAGAAATTTTGTTCAGGTGCCAGAATAACAAAGACATCGACATTCAGCATGCATGAATAGGAGCAAAAGTTACACATAATACATACTTAAAAATACACATTATATGTGGATACATACACGTCTAAGGATAAGCATGCATAGTTTCTTTTAACACGATGAACACACATTTAAACCTAAAAGGATCATGAGTTTAGGAGGTGGATGGATCTGGGGATGAAGGATTTCTGTGCCCTGGAGTTGACTTTAAAGCCCCACCACGTCACGTGTCGAAATCATGGTTTTCACGTGTTTTCCCTCTTATAGCTGCTAAGAAATCTTCTTAGCATAAGAGGGAATGTGACACGTGACATGGTGGGTCTTTAATGGGGTAATATGCGGATGGGGTAATATGTGGATGGGGTAATATGCGGATGGGGTAATATGCGGATGGGGGCATATGCAGATGGGGTAATATGCGGATGGGGTCATATGCAGATGGGGTAATATGCAGATGGGGTAATATGCGGATGGGGTAATATGCGGATGGGGTAATATACGGACGGGGTAATATGCAGATGGGGTCATATGCAGATGGGGTCATATGCAGATGGGGTCGTATGCAGATGGGGTCATATGCGGATGGGGTCATATGCGGATGGGGTCATATGCGGATGGGGTAATATGCGGATGGGGTAATATGCGGATGGGGTAATATACGGACGGGGTAATATGCAGATGGGGGCATATGTGGATGGGGTCATATGCAGATGGGGTCGTATGCAGATGGGGTCATATGCGGATGGGGTAATATACGGACGGGGTAATATGCAGATGGGGGCATATGTGGATGGGGTCATATGCAGATGGGGTCGTATGCAGATGGGGTCATATGCGGATGGGGTCATATGCGGATGGGGTAATATACGGACGGGGTAATATGCAGATGGGGGCATATGTGGATGGGGTAATATGCAGATGGGGTCATATGCAGATGGGGTAATATGCGGATGGGGTAATATACGGACGGGGTAATATGCAGATGGGGGCATATGTGGATGGGGTTATATGCGGACGGGGTAATATGCAGATGGGGTCATATGCGGATGAGGTAATACGCGGATGTTTTTCTGCATGTATGTGCTCACGCCCTAAGTTCACAAACAAACCTTGAAAGAAACTTTCCGTGGAAAAAAATAAAACAACAAAGCTGAAAATGTGCTAAGAGATAAGTGTGTAGTTTTGTTTTCTTCTTTAAAAAAACCACTCAAACGACTGAGAAAAGGCAAACACAAAAAAATGCTCATTCTTTGTTAATATTTCTTTTCACTTAACCCTTTCGCTGCCCCATGACGTATATATACGTCCTCTATAGCGCTTCAGTACTTGCCACCGACGTATATATACGTCGCCGCTAAGCAGCGATATTGCCGTGTTCAAAAATCGCGCGGCAAGCCGGCGGCGCATGCGCAAGTAGTAGGCGGCACTGAAGGGGTTAAACTAGGTTCAGGTAAAGTAGAATATCATAATATACTATACAACATTCACATAACATCCGTGCAGCATTTCAAATAGAGAGATAGTTCACACAACATCTCACACTCTTATTGACAACCTTGCGTAACATACCACCAGTTAATTCCAAAATCTTCATTAGCCCCTTTGTTTTCTTCACACAGGATAATGTTCTTTTCACTTGATGTTTATGTTGACTTTAGCCTAAAATGTGTAAGCCATGAAAAACTCTGGACAGAAGGCAATGAAACTATGCCCACCAAATGTCTCAAATTATGTGGCCTTGCAAGCCCTGCTCTCATGGTGACCTCAATTTCGATTGTTAATCCAGTTTATGCCCTTGGTGCGTCCGGGTCAAAGTCATGGGGATCAGTGTGTTCTGGGGAGCTGTCGGAGGAGGACCTCACTCACGCTGGCTCCGCGACTAAGACATCATTGTTGTCAGTAGGGGGCTTAGTAAGGTGGTGTCCTGCGTACAGACTCCACTAAACTCCACCGAAGTGACCCAGCAGCAGTGCAGTGTCTCCTCAGTTGGTTGCCTCCTGACGGCCTAACACAGGTTCGCTCCCCTTGGACTGCTGGTTTCGGATTCAGCAACCTGAACAAGCCGGGGCGTGGTTGCGAGTTGGCACTCGGAATGAGCGGCATGGGAGCAACATCATTGTACAGCCCAGAAGGTGGGACAGCAAAAAAAGAAGAAAAGAAAAGAAACTATAGCCACCTAATGGACACCATGAAAGCTGTGTAGACGTCACTGGCCAGGGCGGATAAAAAATTGGCCTCCATGCACTCCAACAGTTCTGCCTTCAGCCCCTCTTCTTCTTCCAACAGCTGCACGCACAATAAAGAGAATGTCGGTCTTTAGTTCACAATCCCATCCAGAAACTTACCTTGGCTTAAGACTGTGTCAGACCAATTAATATAGGCTAGAACACCAAGGCTACATCAAAATGTTCTTATGCTGTGCTATGCATAGTTATGCGGGGATTGTCTTTCGCCATGACAAGTTCCTAGCATAACATCACCAGTCTCCAAAATCCCCTGAAGACGGAGTGTGGCCGCCCACATGGCGGGGTAATCAAAAATGGGTCACTCATGTAAATGTTCTCATCTGTAGCTGAAGCACTAGTACAACAGTGTTCATCTGAGTGCTTCTGCTGTTGGGATGATCCCTAGAGTCTTTTAGCCAGGGTATGACAACAACAACAACAGTGTTCAACTAAGTGCTTCTGCTGTTGGGATGATCCCTGGAGTCTTTTAGCCAGGGCATAACAACAACAGTATTCAACTAAGTGCTTCTGCTGTTGGGATGATCCCTGGAGTCTTTTAGCCAGGATAAGTCAACAACCATCCAGAAACTGTGTAGCAAATGGTTCAACATTTATATTAAAATCAGTGAGCAAGTTTCCTTCAATAATGCGACACACATATGCTGAAGGTGTGTGATGTTGTTGTTGTTGACCTACCCTGGCTAAAAGACTCCAGGGATCATCCCAACAGCCGAAGCACTTGAACACTATGGTACAAATGCATCAGCTAGGGATGAGAACATTACGTGTGTGACCGTTTTTTATTACCCTGCCACGTGGGCAGCCACACTCCATCTTCAGGGGATTTTGGAGACTGATGGCGTTATGCTAGGTGCTTGTCATGGCTAAACACAATCCCTGCATAACTATGCATAGCATAACAATATTTTGATGTAGCCTTGGTGTTCTAGCCAATGTCAATTGGTCTGACACAGTCTTAAAGACCCACCACATCACGTGTCAAAGTCATGGTTTTCACGTG
>CM065688.1:53618843-53625260 GCA_017654935.2 Phymorhynchus buccinoides | reverse complement strand
GAGAGGGGGGGAAGAGAGAGAGAGAGAGAGAGACGAGAGAGAGCCGGACGAAGAGAGATCCATCTAAGAGAGAGAGAGAGATGAGAGTGTTGTGTGCTTTGTGGTGTGTCTTTCATTTAACGTATATTCCACTTCTCGTGATATAAACTAGAAGGGTTGTGTGTGTGTGTCGCGTGTGCTTGTGCGACCGGTGTGTGTGTGGTGGTGTTGTGATAGCGAGAGAGATGACAGCCAATAAACCTTGCCCTCGGGAGAAATGGACCATAAACGCCATCCTCACTCCTCCATAAAAACTCATTCAAAGCACGTAGCCGTAGGGGCCGAAATCATGCAAATCGAGTCGGAGTCACCGGCTGTGTCTGTCTCTAGCGGCATCACAAAGAGAACAAAAGTAACTTCTATTCCTACCATAAATAATACTGCGCCGTAAAATAGACACTTTCATCTTACCTCAGATTGTTAACAATCGCTAAACAACTACATACACCAGCCCCCCTACAAACAAACTCTGAAGTTGACGTAGATTACTTTCGAAGTCTTCTTCCCTCCCCACACGACCGGAAGTGTACATGTGTCAGTTCAATGGACCAATCAGCACTTTTGACTCTGCGTGTGTGGTTGCCAATGATTGCCTGTTTAACAACTAACAACAAAATCATTAACCCTTTTCACCGCCAAAGTCGCATTTTAGCACCACAGTGATTTAACACCAATGCCACTACAAGGGCATCAAATTGGGGTCTATTATCTAAAAGACCCTATTGTCTTAGTTTTGGGAAGTAAGGATAGACCTTATTTTATATATGTCACAGAAGAATCCCCAATGGCTGGTACCCACGTGTCAACGTCATATCCGGCCACAAGGAGCGCCATATTATGGGAGACCGCCATCTTAGTCCTTACCTTTTTTTGAAAAATGCCAGATCGATGCTGCGTATTTGGCTGTTCCAATTCGAAACTTATCTAAACTGTATTTATAACATCTGGATGTTTTCTTTACACATTTAGATAACATTTTCACTTTGTTTACACACAAAATAAGGACTAAGATGGCGACACTTCCGTTGGAATGGTCGAGATGCGCACGCAGATGGGTTGGAGCCATACTGCAGATGGATTTTGTTCCCTATCCAGGCAATTTTAATGAAAACTTTTGGCTGAAATATGGCTGGCGGTGAAAGGGTTAAAGACCCACTCACCAAAAAAAAGAAAAAGAGAAAAAAAAAAAAAAAAACAAAATCACGGTTTTCACGTGTTTTCCCTCTTATAGCTGGTAAGAAATCTTGTTTTGACCAGGTTTGACTCCCATACAAATGCCCCCAAATTCAAAGCGAAACATCATTTTAAAGAGCAGCCTCAATTTGAAGTTGGAGGAATGTGTATGTGGGTCACAGCTACCAAAAAAAAAAACCCCCAAGGGACTTAATCGTGGTGGGTCTTTAAGGCGTGGCCTATTTAACCCTTTGAGTAGTAGTAGTAGTAGTAGGGACAGGCTCTTAAGCCTAGGCCTCGCGGCCTATATAACATCCCCTCTTTGGCAATGACGTTGCAAAAATTATTTTGGGTCTGAGCAAGTTTTTGAAGGACAATCAGTCAAAATCATTAAAAAGACTGAAATTTCTGAGTAGAATCCAGAAGATTTTTAAAGGTGTTAATGTTAGTTGCAAACTTGATGTTAGTACGTACTTAGTTAATTCATGGACACTACACAAATATAGAATCCGTGGTTCATTCCAATGAATAGCGCAACTCTATAAGAAAATGAAAATTTCCTTCTATTACTTTAACTATGTCTAATAAAGATTTTGCCTTCTGACTTTCTAGTGATGTTACATTGTGTCATCAATACCATGGAAGATCTTATAAGTTTGTATAAGGCTGCCTCTCAACCTCCTACCCTTAAAGAGAGTGTAAGTTTAGGTGTCTTAGCCTTTCAATATATGATATGTTTTTACATTGTTTTAGCAGTTTTGTGGCCCGTCTTTGAACTGTTTCTATCTGATTAGACTGCCTTTTCAAAAAAGGACACCATATAGCATTAGCATATTCCAGATGTGGCCTTACAAAAGATTTATATAGTTTTAGAAAATTGTCTTTATCAAGATAAGTGAAACTTCTTTTAATAATTCCTCAGTAACATCTGGTTTGCCTTGCCCACCACTCTCTGTATATGAGGATCAAATGATAATTTGTTATCAAAGGTAACACCCAAACCTTTCTCTTCTGTGACAGTATTTATCTGCTGAATTCCATCATTGAATCTCATTTCATATTCAACATTCTGATTGTTTTTACCAATATGTAACACACCACATTTTGATACATTAAAATATAAATTCCAGGTATCGGATCAATCCTGCAAACAGTAAATGTCATTTTGTAAAGTGGTACTGCAAGATGAGCTATTATAGATTTTTGTGTCATCTGCAAAATTTTTACAAGCACTAATAACATTATCTGGCAGATCATTAATAAATATAGTAAATAGAATAGGACCAAGTATACTTCCCTGGGGAATTCCACTGAGGACACTACTCTCTACTGATTTATCCACTCCTACTCTAACATGTTGTGATCTTTCTTTTAAAAAGTTACTGATCCAGTTAAGCAATTTACCACAAATTCCATAAGCAGCTAATTTGACTAATAACCTCTCAATGACCACATTAATTATTATGCATTCAGCCTGCTGACTTTCCTAAGTCAGCCACCTCCCCCCCCCCCCCTCCCCCCTCGTATTTGGCTAAAGAAACCAATGTATGGGTTGAGAGAATAAGTTTAAATTTTCTTCATTACAACAATTTTTACTTTGGTAATCTCTCTCTCTCTCTCTCTCTCTCTCTCTCTCTCTCTCTCTCTCTCTCTCTCTCTCTCTCTCTCTCTCTCTCTCTCTCTCTCTCTCTCCCCTCCTCTCTCTCTATCCCCCTCTCCTCTCTCTCTCTCTCTCGCCTCTCTCTCTCCCTCTCTCTCTCTCTCTCTCTCTCTCTCTCTCTCTCTCTCTCTCTCTCTCTCTCTCTCTCTCTCTCTCTCTCTCTCTCTCTCTCTCTCTCTCTCTCTCTCTCTCTCTCACGTATGGATCCGTGTAGGGCGTCAGCCATGGTACGATTCATGGATAAACAGCTGAATCCCAGAGATGGGTCAGAGTTGTAAGAGTAAAAAAACCCAACCCTAAACCAAGGAAAAACAAAGAAGGCATCACAACTAAAAGAACAAAAGCGAAAGCTAGGCCTTTGTGAGTTGTAAGCAATCAAGATGGCGGCTTATAGTTTTGGTGCAGTTAGCGAAAGATGATGCTTCCCAAATGCACACAGCAAAGTGTGCTAGTTATTTTTTTAGGCTTTTTTGTTCTTGTTCTAACTCTACCCCAACCCTGCTTCAGACCCCATCCTTATTCTGGCCATTTACTAATTGTATATTCATAACACTTGGAAGACTTTCCATGAAGCAGTCTACAAAACGGCCTTTGATACTCTGGGCCCTATCGAGCGCAGACACCAAGACTGGTTCGACGAAAAATGATGAGGAAATTGCAAAGCTACTAGAAGAAAAACACCAACTTTTCAGAGCCTGTTCCAGTGATGAATCCATACCAAAGAAAGATGCCTTCAACAACTTCAGAAGAAATGTCCAAAGGAAACTGCGTGAGACGTACGACACATGGCTCAGCCAGAAAGCAGACGAGATCCAACGTTATGCAGACAGGAATAACATGAAGAACTTTTATGATTCCATCAAAGTGGTCTATGGCCCCTGATCATCCAGTTCTTCTCCTCTTCTCAACAATGATAGAACAACACTGCTTACTGAGAAATCTCAAATCATGGATAGATGGGCAGAGCACTTTGAGGCAGTATTAAACAGACCATCATTCATCAACGAAGATGTGATTAACAGACTGCCACAGGCTGACATAAACCAGGACATGTACGATCCACCTTCCCTGTTAGAAGTAGAACTAGCAATCAATCAATTGTCAAGTGGAAAAGCACCATGGTCTGATGCTATGCCATCTGAAATCTACAAACTCGCTGGACCACAGCTACATGAGAATATGATGTACCAGAGCATGTGGCAGCAAGGAATAGTTCCGCAGGACTTTAAAGATGCCACCATTGTACACCTGTACAACAAGAAGGGCAACAAACAGGCGTGTGACAACCACAGGGGCATCTCGCTGTTAAGCATTGCTGGAAAAGTCCT
Source organism: Phymorhynchus buccinoides (assembly GCA_017654935.2). Lineage (NCBI taxonomy): Eukaryota > Metazoa > Mollusca > Gastropoda > Neogastropoda > Raphitomidae > Phymorhynchus > Phymorhynchus buccinoides. Next base: position 53,621,060 of record CM065688.1, on the reverse strand, counting down.
TGCCCGAGTCCTGCTCAATCGACTCATCAAACACCTCAAACAAGACCTCTTGCCAGAGAGCCAGTGCGGCTTTAGAAAAGAACAAGGAACAATAGACATGGTGTTTGCCACACGTTAGTGCAGGAAAAATGTCCGACAAGAACAAAACGTTGACCTCGATCTACACCACATTCGTTGACCTCACGAAATATTTTGATACAGTCAGTCGTGAAGGTCTGTGGAAGATAATGAGCAAGTTTTGCGGCCCACCAAAATTTAGCCAGATGGTTTGCCAGTTCCATGATGGCATGCAATCCCAAGTCCTCAATAACGGAGAGTCCTGTCACCAATGGAGTGAAACAAGGCTGTGAGCAGACGGACACTGTCTAGTATCTTCACAATACTCCACAAGTCATAACTGCGCTGGGCAGGGCATGTCATCAGAATGTCTGACAATCGACTACCAAAACGTGTCTTCTTATGGAGAGCTGAAGACTGGTGCACGGAGTCTTGGTAGACCAAAGTTGAGATTCAACATCAATGTCTCCTCGCGGGAAACCCTCGCACAGAACAGACCAGCATGGCGTGGTGCAGTAACAAAGGGAGCCACCAACTTCGAGGCGCACCGTATCGAGACATCGCAGGGAAAGCGTGAGGCACACAAGATTCGCCTAAACAGTCGCAGCTCTGCAACCCCGACAGATCCCCCCAACTCTTTCTCCTGTCCTCACTGTCAGAGATCCTTCCTGGCTCGCATTGGCCTCACTAGCCATATGCGAACTCATCCAGCATCCTAGATTTCCACAAGGACGAACTGTTGAAGCATGGTCATCATCCCTCGGGACGGACGAACGATCACTGTCAATGGACGAACCGCGCCGTGGCTGACACCCTGCACGCATTCATGTCTCTTTCTCTGTCTCTGTCTCTCCCCCCACCCCCCTCTCTCTCTCTTCCCGTGTGTATGTGCTTACTTCACACATTTTGAATGTTAATAATGAGCATAGTTAATAATAATAGGTTTGATTTTGTTATTGATGTGTTACAATATAGGGATGTTTTTTGCATGCTTTATATTACTTTGTATGTGTTTATTTTCGTTTTCCATTTTCTACTTTTATATATGTATTCTGTCCAGAGGGCTGGATGTAAAAAAACCCATGTTATTGCTTACTCTATTACCCTCTATAAATAAAATTAATTAATTAACTCTCTCTCTCTCTCTCTCTCTCTCTCTCTCTCTCTCTCTCTCTCTCTCTCTCTCTCTCCTCTCCTCTCTCTCTCTCTCTCTCTCTCTCATTGTCTCTTTGTCTGTCTCTTCCCTCCCCCTTTCTCAATGCCTTTAAATCCTTTTATGCTATTTTAAGTTGTTTAATTTTTAATACTATTTTTTTGCTGGTTAACTTTGTAGCTTTGGTGTTGTGAGTATTATGCTTGCAAGTACTTATTGGGATTGCGAACTATGACAAGCTTTGGCTTGATTGGGGAGCATCACATGATTTGTTACTCTTTTTGAGAACCATTTACGTGTAATGATGTATTGACATTGGCAGTTACTGATACGCAATATAATTATGCTAAGTAGCTATTAGACAAGATGGCTACAAAAGATGAGAGTTTTGAGTTATACGTAGTTTGTATCTTTTGGGACACCAATCCAAAGATATTCTAAAAGGGTAAGATGGACTACTTAAGAGCTCAGCGAACCCGGCTGATAGAGTTATCGTTAGTGCGGACAGTACACTATTTACAGTGGAGGCTATCCAAAAACTCAGACTGGCCCAACTTGAACGGAGAATTCAACTGGCCTATCGACGTGTAAAATGTGTCCTGTTTAAAAGGGACATAACCAGTGTTTCTGTCCTCACTACTCATATAGGGAAAAGAGACCGGATGCTTATCTTCCCCTATACAGTCTTTGACCAATCACGTTCGAGTTGCCAGTTTGTGAGGACGTATGTCAAGCTACTATCTGCTGAAAACCTTACTAATACTACTAACCCATGAAAAGACTACTATTTTTTTCAGCAGTTAGTAGTAATACGACTAACTGCTGAAAATAATAGTAGTCTTTTCTATGGGGCGCCGACGTGCTAAAAGACCAGTTAACTACTTAACTGGCATTACTATTCCAGTTAAGTACTTAACTTACCGGAAGCGGAAATCGCTTATACAAGTTAACTAGTTAACTGACATTTCGAAGTTTTTTTTCCGTTTGAGAGGGGATTATTTTCTGAA
>CM065688.1:53603843-53616343 GCA_017654935.2 Phymorhynchus buccinoides | reverse complement strand
TGCAAGAAACAGGTCGAGATCACCAGAAAGACAGCCTATTCAAGGATCGGAACACTCACTTTGCTCTGAATTCCTAGAAATTAAACCGTCAAAACGGCGATTCTTCCTTGGCGGATATGCCGGAGAGAGTAGCCATTTTGGATGGGGTGGGTGGAGGTCACTCATTGTGGTTGAAGCGTTTTCTTTTTTTTGTAGTGCAGAAAACAAAAATTGGAGCTATTTCCTTTGTTGTGAGCGAAACTCCTTTAGATAAACTGTATAAAATTTTAAAAAGTAAAAATAAAAAGGCTTGTATTGCACAAATTTCGTGCAAACGATTTGGCGGCCATTAGAAAAGAGACGGCACACGCCTTCTCTTTGGGTGAAAGAATTTGACTTCCAGCACCTCCGCCAAGGAGGAATCGCCGATTTGACGGTTTGATTTCTAGGAAACCAGAGCAAAGAGAGAGTTGCAATCTCTGTAAAGGGTGTTTTCCTGGTGATCTCGACGTGTTTCTTACAAAAGCTCGTCCGTCAGGGTGCCCCTTTTAGTCTTGGCTCTGTCCAAATACACTCTTTTCAGTAGCCGAGAATAGTTGAAAATTCATTTAACGTCCTCCGGTCTGGAACAGACACATACAGGAAATTTATAGAGATAAAGATGGTGGGAACGATCCAGGAGGCAATGCCCGAAGGCAGTGCAACACCAGATGTATTGAGTAGGATAAAAGTCTTATGCTTTAATTGAAAGAGAATGGCAATATGCACCCCTTATATTACTGGGTTGGATTGCAATGCAATGATGGTGAGCTTAACGTCCTATTAGGCGTTGCCTCTTAAGGACAATATTCCTGAAGACTGGGTCTTCCCGGTCAGATGGAGATGATGAAGAAGTAGATGGTGATAGCACAGGAGTCTTGACGTGGCAGCCGTCGTGGATGATTCCGGAACACGTTGCGCACCCTGGACTCGCCGGTAATGCTGTATGTAGCGGGAACATTCGGACGGAGTCCGAGCCGAAGACTATTTCTTGTCCGTGATGCTGGAGTAGATCTGTGTGGATTTCTTGTCTTGGATACTGGAGTCAGCATCTGTGAGGCGGTTGGAGATTTTAGCATTGTGAGACAAGCCAAAATGTTGTCCAGGTGCTCCTGTAGTCCGCTTGTCTTGTTGCTGGTGTTGGTGAGCAGGCTTCCTCTCTGGTTCTGGTTCTGGTACGTCACATGAGCCTATAAAGGCTATATACATGACAAAGGCTGTCTTCAGGACCACCGGGCGACCTGTATAGGGGAAGACGGGGTAAAAAGCGCATGTGCGGGTAAGAAGCCCACCCCAATTATCTCATGAAATAAAGAAAATTTCAGTCAAATTTGCCCATGAGACGAATGCTAGACATTAACGATCGTCTCATGGGCAAAATGAAATTGAAATTTGCTTAATTTCATGAGATAATTGGGGTGGGCTTCTTACCCGCCCATGCGCTTTTTACCCTGTCTTCCCCAAGCAAAATCTGATATTTCTAACAAGTTTAACTCAATTCGCTCAAAGTAATTAGCTCAAAAAGTTGCTAAAAGAACCAAGAAATGAATTGCCAACCTGCACGATTGCCAATATAAGCTTTAGAATCAATTCTGACCACTCATAAATCATCTTTTTATTTATGTAACTGTTTGATCTCATGTGATCACTCCGTTACCCCCCGACCCCCCACAACACTAATTCAAACTTATAAAATATTTAATAGTGTAGATGACCTAAATGTACATGACTTATTCACAATATCAGATTTTGACAAAACAAGGAACAGTACCGACAAAATATTTATTCAAAATTGCAGGACTAATAATAGAAAATTTTATTTTACTAACAGAGTTGTACCTGTATGGAATAAATTACCACCTAACATGAAAAGAGCACAGAATACTAACATTTTTAAAAACCTTCTCGACGAATGGAATGACTATAAGGCAGTTATGTATGATTACGATGAATAATATTAATAAAAACTGAGTGTGCGACAGACCGAGACAAATAACTAAATAAAATAAAAGATGGGACAGGAAAGCCTTACGGCTATGTTTTGAGTCCCTAAATCCTAATCCTAATCCTAACACTGTGATCCTCTCCTCTCTTCTTGCAATCTCATCATCACGTGACAGTGCGAAATTCACTAGACACACACGCGCGCGCGCGCAGAGATGGGAATGGGGGCGGGGGTAAAAGCAAGAGAGTGACATCCCTTTAGCAACTTCCGTTTGTGTTCGCTCCACAACGAAATCAAACTTGGAACATGAAGAAAACGTCGGCCTTTTCAGTTTTTAGCAGCAAAGGAAGCGCCGAAAAGAAGGTACAGTTACTGAGGTAGCCAGCACTTGCGTGTGATGTGAATTTAACACAATTGAATAGCACTATGTTAAGGTTATAAAAGTTTAAAGGATGGATCATTGGATGTGATGAACACACGTAGTACGTACACACGTGGCGACGATCTTCTTGATCTTGATCTTGATCATAGTCGAAAGCGCCACACTGTGGCATTATATCGTTGAAACTTTAGGGAGAGCACATCTTAAAAAACAAAGCAATAATAAAATCTATTCTAGTTTTAGTAGGTATTCCAAAGGGGTTTTCAATAATACATGCTACACATTGTCTGTTGCTACAGTTTGATAGATCTTTTGATCCTGATTAATGTGATACCAGAAACAAGTCTGTGTGGTAAAAAATAAAAAAGTTATGACGTTTTATGTGATTTTTGGACTTTGAAGATTTTTCGGCAACATTTTTGTGCCATTTTCACTCGCACACAGCAAAAAAACATAAAGTCACAGAGATCTAAAAGTTCTGATTTTTAATCTTTATATACTGGTAATCAAACACACAAAATTTGTTGACATCAAATGCTTTACCAAAAAAAGTTGTAAATCTCCAAACTCGGTCAAAAATTAAGTTATTTCCACAGATTCTTGGAACAAAATCGCACAATGGGGGTATTTCAAAGGTCTGGTACACAGTTGTTTTCAGTACCATAACTACAAAATCTGGATTACAACTTAATAGTAACATAGAGATTATGCTCAATTTTTTTCAGAACTCTGTTTGTGATAGTTACATCATACTGGTCCAATGAAAATGGTACATCATCGAATTTGAGCGCCTGGCCAAAAAGGATCAATTTTGAAGGTTTTTCAAATTGCTATAACTTTGTAATTTTTAATGCTACTGAGTTGCCCTTTATACCAAATTGTCAAGTTTTTAATGTCCTCTACTCTGAAAACAAGTAAAAGTGCTAAATTTACAAAACATTTAAAATTTTAAGGCTTTTTTTTTACAAAAATATTCAAATTTTTAATTTTTTCACATTTTCAACTTTCTTTTTTTTTCTTCCTGAATGAAAATTATGAATAAAAGCTCATACCAAATTGTACTTCTGTCTTTTGTGGTTTTATTGGTGTGCTTTTTATTCTTGTGTATGATGTGTTATTATTTTAAAATATTTGTTGAAAATACCAACCGTATTGGAGATTTTGGCCGCCGCCAGAGCCTTCAGACTAAGGCCGTCGGCACCCCCCGGCACTTCATGGCTTTGGATGAGCGTGCCCCTTTACTCAATATTAACTAAAATGGTTCTATCTAAAAGAAAATTGAATGCTCTTTAAAACCATGTACTTTTTGAAAGGGTGGGGCAATGTTAGGCTGGTTAAAATTTAGTTCAAACTGTTCAAAATAAAATGTCTTATCGAAAATAAGATTTTTGCATAAAAGTTACACCGATTGAAAGCTTGGGGTTTCCTCTTCCCGTGACATGTTCTATTTTTATCCGACCAATGGGCACGCTCAAACAATTGCCCAAAAGGCGTGCAGCGCGTGACGTCAAGTGATCATTCACTAGCTGGCGGACAACAATACAACAAGGAACAAAAAACAAATATTTTTGCATGATGCACATAGACTTGATTGAGTTATGCCGTAATGCATTATTCAAAGTGACAATGTCAAATTCTTTGACAAGCAATGCTTTGACAGGTGAGTTTCCCTCAGTCCTGAGAGGTTCCTGGCACGTTCAGGTGGAAACCCGGAACCAGGAATCAGATCTTGGAACCATTTCGCCACCTGCAGCATAATAAAACAGAATATATGCGTCAGTTCTTTGATTTAACTTTTTATTTTCCTAAATGAATACTTCCATATATTTTCATCTTTAGCAACTAAGCAAGACACAAGTGCTTTGCGTTAAGATTCTGTTGTGAAATCCTTACATGAATTTAAACTTGAGGGAAAAAAACAACTTCAATCCACAGTCCAATTTTTTCCCCCACCTGAAATATAATTTTCCCATCTTTTTTTTCAAAGACAAAGTAAAATGAAGCTAATATTTAAATAATCTGAAGCGAATCTCCAAAATTTATTTGAAAACTCCTAATTGGCTCACTCCCAGTACGGTGATTATGAATCACATCAGGTGGTAGTTGACTTCCTGTCAGTCGTTGACGACCACGTATGTTGGGCCCTAGGTCAGGCAATGCAATAGAACATTGTATTAATTTAGTCGCACACACAGAACGAGAGAAAGGTTATGTGCCTATGTGCATGCATATTTGCATGTGTGTGAGCTATTAATAAAATTATTATAATTATATTATGTCTTTGTTGAACTTCGTTTTTAAAATTTTAAGCGCATATTTAGTCTCTCTCTCCCCTTAGTGTGTGTGTGTGTGTGTGTGTGTGTGTGTGCGCGAGTGCGTGTGCGCGAGAGAGAGAGCAGGCATGGGAATTGTCAGAGACAAAACAAATCTGAAAAGCCCCCCCCCCCCCCCCCCCCCCCCCCCCCCCCCCCCCCCATTTTTACAGCATTAAAATATAATATTCTAAAAATTGAAGTATTTAGTAACTAAAACTTTTAGTAAAAGTTTGCCTTAAAAAAAAAAAAATTTGCGGACAATTCCCATGTCTGCAGAGAGAGAGAGAGAGAGAGAGAGAGAGAGAGAGAGAGAGAGTTTTAGGAAGTCAGTTGCCTGAAACTTGAAACTGCATCAAATTGTCTTAATTCAGGTACATCCACATGCATTGTGTGTTGTGTGTGTGCATATAACCCAGTTGGGTCTTTAATTGTATGTTTATTATTGGGTTGCTAGGTGCTTGAGTTAAGTTCCTTGTGTGTGTGTGTGTGTAAAATAAAGCGTGCAGAAATCAAAATCTCATGTTTGTGAATGAGAAACAGCAGACCTTTATCAATCATTCAATGTATTGTTACTGTTAGTGTGTGTGCATTCTCCAGTATCTGTTCATTGTTAATGAAACACAATATTGAGAACAATTGACTGTTTTTTGTAGTTTTGCTTAGCATTAACTAGTTTCGATTTTGTTGGTAGCCGTAGGTCTAGGCCAAGACAACGTTTACTTAGGCCTAGCATGATATTCCTCTCTATCTCAGAATCTGGGTTGAACTTGAAGTTGAAGATGCTTCACTTTACTGACTAAAGGTTTTCAATTCAGAAACAAACAGTTGAATCTTTTGCAAAATACATGCAGAAGTCTAGAAGCGCAATAATTTTAACCAAAACAATTACTGATTTGAATAAGTATTGGGCAAAAAACGAGGAAATATAATTCTGATCCTAGGCCTAGGCCGATCGAAAAACAGAATCGAATATTGCCAAGGGAAGTCACTCAGTCTAACTAGTCAGACAGACCATTTTTTCAACATCACGTGATCTCACATTTTGATCGATTTCTTTAAAATCTTTCAATTTTATTCCTAATTACATCTTTAAGCGTTAATAATAGGCTTTTTCCAAAACATCTATAATGGTTATGATCGGTTTACATGATGAGAAAAAATTAGCTCGGCTTCGATAGTACTCGACTGCTCGCCGTGTCAAAGATTTGATTTCTAGCTCAAGAACGATGTCATGTTTTACGGAAATACAAAACTTTACAACATCATATATGCATAAAAAATGCACGAATATAATCTTAAACAGCAATACTCACCTAGCATGGAATCAATATCGTAGATAATTTCAAGATGGGCAATATTTTCGCGATGAAACTGAACCTCTGTTAGCGTTGTCGTGCGTGCGCCATTTTTGTCGGCCAGTTGTAAATGGCTGAATGAGGTCACGCGCTTCGCGGAGTTTGGGTTCGTGGTTGAGCCTGCCCATTGGTCGGATACAAATAGAACATGTCGTCACGGGAAGAGAAAACCTCAAGCTTTCGATCGGTGTAACTTTCACGCAAAAATGTTGTCATTTTCGATCAGAAATTTTACTTTGAAAAGTTTGAACTAAATTTTAACCAGCTTAACATGACCCCACCCTTTCAAAAAGTGCATGGTTTTAAAGAGCATTCAATTTCCTTTTAGATAGAACCACTTTAGTTAATATTGAGTAAATGGGCAGGCTCATCCAAAGCCATGAAGTGCCGGGGGGTGCCGACGGCCTTAGTCAGAAGGCTTGTCGGCGGCCAAAAACTCCAATACGGTTGGTATTTTCAACAAATGTTTTAAAATAATAACACATCATACACAAGAATAAAAAGCACACCAATAGAACCACAAAAGACAGAAGTACAATTTGGTATGAGTTTTTATTCATAATTTTCATTCAGGAAGGAAAAAATGAAAGTTGAAAACAAGCAAAAATCGGCATTCTGGGCAGTTTGTCACAGCTGCAAGGCAGGGCTTTGGAATACCTAGTTTTAGTGACCTGTTAACCAATACGCAGTGGCTACGGGTACGGCGTTGCTGCAACACTCAGACCATGTTCAGGGATAGTAACTCTTCCTAGTTGAACTTTTCGTCAACAAATGCATGTTTTTATTTCGTATATTTAACGCATCTTGGTAAGGAATAGGGCTAGGAATAGGGTTAGGAACACGTATGAAACACCATAAGGCGTCAAGTGACGGTGTGGCTCTCCTCAGAAAGGACGTCCGATTAACATCCAAGCCGGAGGAACAAGCAGAAGTTCTAAATCAGCAGTTCAAGTCTGTCTTTGGCAAGGGAGAAGCTTTCTTAGATGATGAATTTATGCAGAAAACAGGTATGCCAGACCTGAACCTCCCATCAAATTGATCAATGGACGACATAAGCATAACAGAAAACGGGGTGATCGCGCTTTTCTAAAATCTCAACCCCTACAAAGCATGCGGTTCTGATGGTAGAACTGGCACCTGCACTCACTGCAATCTTCTGGCCGTCACTTGCTACGGGCTCTGTACCAGCTGACTGGAGATCGGCATGCATAACACCTATCTTCAAAAAGGGGGAACAATACGACCCAGCCAACTATCGGCCAATCTCCCTTACCAGCGTCATGTGTAAACTGCTCGAACACATCATCGTTGGAGCAGTGATGGGGCACCTCGAGAAGCACCACATCCTGAACGAGAACCAACATGGATTCAGGAAAGGGAGATCCTGTGAAACCCAACTCCTTGAATTCACAGAACTGACAGCCAATTTGGAGAGCAGCAAGCAGACGGATGTCCTCATTATGGACTTTTCGAAAGCGTTCGACAAAGTGAACCACAGCTTGCTGCTACACAAACTCCAACGCTACGGTGTCAGGGGCTCCATCCATGCATGGATCTCCAGCTTCCTCAGGGATTGCTGCCAAGCAGTCCTGGTAGAAGGCCCAAGATCTGCCTTTGTTGATGTCACGTCAGGAGTTCCCCAGGGGTCAGTGCTAGGACCATGTTTGTTCCTGGCCTACATTAATAACCTGCCAGACCGACTGACATCAACTGCTACTAGTGCTAGACTGTTTGCTGACGACACTGTGGCCTACAGGATGATCTCCTCCCTCCAAGACCAAGACAAGAAGACCTCCACTGCCTTGCGGTTTGGGAGAAGAGCTGGAGCATGGAGTTTCATCCTGCCAAGTGCCAGGCCATCCAAGTCACCAGGAGCAGGAGCCCCCTTCAGTTCTCATGCGTTCTGCATGGACATACCCTTGAGGGTGTGAGGGAGGTCAAGTATCTCGGAGTCAGTATCAACAGCGAGATCACCTGGGACTCACACGTCAACAACATCAGTGCCAAGGCCAACAAGACCCTTGGACCCTGCACTCCGTAGGGGCCACCCCCTTGCAGAATAAAATGTTTTCCCAGGTGCACCCATGAAAATAGCTCTCTAAAATTAACTCCCTTCAGTCAGAGTCTGGCTGCCCATGTGGCGGGGTAATCAAAAACGGTCACACACGTAATGTTCTCATCCCTAGCTGGTGCATTTGTACCTTAGTGTTCAAGTGATTCAGCTGTTGGGATGATCCCTGGAGTCTTTAAGCCAGGGTAAGACAACAAACAAACAAACAAAAAACTCCCTTCACCAAAGTTATTTTCGGCACCAATTCGCCTAGCAAAGCATAAGCAACAGCCACAAGGGAAACTGTTAGTCTTAGGGTCTGTGCACATTTATGTGCAACTTCCTTACGGAAACCCGTCCCATAATAAAGTAAAGGAACCTAAGAAATAAGTTGATAGGATATGCAGATGGGTTTTCACATGTAATGTGCACACCCCTTCATATTTCTTACTTCCAGATTTTTGTTTTACGGATTGCGGACGGGTTTCCGTAGGGATGTTTTATTTATTGTAAATGTGCACACAGCCGTAGCCGTGATATACTGATTCTTTATTGTGTTTCACAGACAAAGACGGTTATAGACTTATGTACAGACAGACAGAATAAGGACAATTTTTAGTGGCTCGTTATTTTGTGAACTTCGCCCTTCCTCCCCCCTCTCCCTCAACACATATTTGGTCAAAATTTTGTCGACTGGAGGTTTTTATGTAATTTTGTTCTGAAGCTTTGATATTTATAAAATGTCAGACCCACCCCGCCCCCATCCCCCACCCCACTCACCAAAAGAGTTGGTGTACAAGAATATTTTCTTGGGGGAGGGGAGGGGTTGGAGGGGAATCCCTGGGTTTCTAGAAACCTCCCCTCTACCCAAAGATACATTATGTTATACAAGGGTGAACAGTAAGAAAATGACTCAATTTTTGCCTTAATAGTCACTAAATCTCAAACATTTCCAGGGGTTTTGCCCCCTGGGCCCCCACAAAGGCATTGCCCCATAACCTGGAACGTATGCAGCTCCCTGGACCCCTGGCAGAAACCCTCCCTTGAGAATGGCTTGGTCCGGCCCTGCCCTACACCCCCACTATTGACCCATGTGTTGAAGTGTGTTTGATTTTCAGGGGAAGAGGCAGGACACCCCGACAGGGCCCCCTGCCGTTGCCGCCCTGAACTCCAAGCAGTCCAACATCACTCCCACTGTGGGCAAAGGGAAGAAGATTCTGGTAAGATTTCATGTTGGTTTGGGAATCTTACAGGCATGGTAGACCTCCGCGAATCACAGAAAATCCGCGAAACAGTTTGAAACAAAATTATTTTAAAAAATGCATTGAAATGGCATGAAAAAGTGAACATTTCACTCTAATTTATTGAATTTGATTGAATTTTCTTCGGCCCCCTGGACCCCCGGCCATTTTCCTTGAAAACCACTTTGCCCCCACTACCATGCCTGATCTTAACAAGATTAACAAGCCATATTACGTCTGTTTCCTTCTTATATCCTGAAACTCTTAGGAAACAAATAACCAACTCCCCCGGGGAGATACCGGGGGAGGGGGGAGGATTCCGAAGACTGATTTCAGAACTCCTTCGGAGTTAGCATGTATGCATCAGGGAAAGACTATTTCACAACATCATTCTATTCACTGTGCAAGAGTAGGGGAAACTTCTGATTCTGAAGACTTGATTTCAGAAGACCCTCAGAGTTAGCATGTGTGGGTCAGGGAAAGACTTTCAGAACATCATTCCATTCACCGTGCAAGAGTAGGAGAAGCTGTCCTGATTCTGAAGACTGATTTCAGAGCTAGCATGCGTGGGTCTGCCAAAAAACACCAAATTAAATTATTAATGTGCAAGTCATAATTTGTAAAAAAACAAAAAAATGTTCTAATTCTGAAGATTGATTTAAGAACACTATCAAAACCAGCCTTTGTGGGTTAAAGAAAGACTCCTTTGGAATTCCTTTCAATAGTTAGCATATCTGTATTGTTAAAAATTTGGGACATTACTAGTGTTGCACTGCCTCCGGGCATTGCCTCCAGGATCTTTCCCACCATCTTTATAATCTGCTAATGTCCCATATGTGTCTGTTCCACTTCCAGACTGGAGAGTGGAGGACATTAAACAGATTTTCACTCACGAATTCCTTTCTGAATCAAAGGGAAAATGTTCTAATTCCATTGATTTCAGAACATTGTCACTTAACAGGGAACTGATATGCAAGAATGTTTACTTCAGAAGACTGATTTCAGAACACCATTCGAGCTAGCATGTCTGAGTCAGGGAAAGCCAAAGGGTTGTTAAACCCTAAGGCCTTGTGCGCATTAGATCCGCAAGTTCCGTACGGAAACCGCATACACTTATATAAGAAATAGGCGGATGGGATTATGGATGGGTTTCCGCGTGTAATGTACACACTCTTTCATATTTCTTACTTCCAGGAGTAGGGGTTAGGGTTAGGTTGCGCATTGCACGTGGGTTTCTGCGCGGAACTTGCTCGTATACAGTGTATGCATGCGGCCTAAGATTAACTGTGAAAGAATAGGAAGGAAGTACTCTATTTCCGAAGATTGATTTCAGAACACCATCCGAGCCAGCATGCGCGGGTCCGGGCAGAAGGTTCGACCTCCGAACCTGAAGAGTCGAGAGGAGAGCCCCCACGTGGCGGCGGACAGCAGTCGACAGGTGTCCCTCACCTCGCTCAAGAGTGTGGGCAGAGAGGCCAAGACTGCAAACAACAGCGAACGAGGTTTGTGCTTCTGCCTTTCTGGAGCTATAGGCTATTGCTATAGCTCTTGTCTTCTGGGTTGTTTTGGAAGTGTGTGTGTGCGTGTGCGTGCGCACATGTGTGTGTGCAGTGTGTGTGATGTGTGTGCGGGCGTTGTGCGTGTGTATGTGTGTGTGTGTGTGTGCGTGTGTGTGTGCGTGCGCTGTGTGTGGTGTTTGCGCGTGCTGTCCTATCCTGTACAGTGGCCTTGTTCCTACCCAGCTCATTTTGTGTCCCTACTCGCAGCCACACCCTCACCCTGGTATGCCAGGTCGCAGAGTCCGCAATCGGCAGTCCACTGGGAGCAAAGCTATGTTAGATGCAACCTTCTCCTTAGCCTTGTCTTAACTATTTCTTTTATGATACTTGGAAAAAAGTTTGCCATTAAGTTAAAAGATTTAAACCAGTATGTGTGTGTATGTGTAAGTACATGTGTATGCATGTTTTTAAAAATTTTATGCGCTCAACAGGCATCCGCAGTTCACAAAAACCTCCGGTGGACCGGTCCTCAAAACCAGTCCCTCTCACAAATCCTGCGGCAGGAAAGCATTCAGAAACGTCAGGAAAGGTGGCGCCAACAACCCACAGTAAAGCCAAACCCCACGGCTCAGAAAGCGTCGTCAGCAACGGGAAAAGCACAGGGAAAAGGCAGCTGGACAGTCAGGGGGATGGGTCACCGTCCAAGGCCAAGAAAAAGAAAAGCTCGTCAGGGTCCAGTCTCTCCAGCCGAGGAGACGAGAACGACGGTGAGAAGATAGAGGGGGCACAGTCTGACGAGGAGGAAACGGCTGTCGATGGAAAGGTACATGGGTGCTTCTCTTAGTAGTAGTAGTAGTAGTGGTAGTAGTAATTAGGGCTAGAAGTGGGCCTCGCGGCCCTTTTACGCCCTTTCTCGTTAATGACTTTGATTTGTTTCAGGGTGGCTTGCTTTCTACAGCTAAACTATAAAATTTAACAAAAATATGGATTGGACTTCTTTTCTTTTTTTAATTCATCGAAAGTAGTATATGTGTCTGAATTCTTCTTTTTTTTCTTTCTTAACAGTGGCCCCTTGCCCGCAGATGAGGTTTTTGAAAAAATGTAGGAGCATCCTCGCTTTTTCACTTTCCCGTACTTTTACTCTACCACCGCTTGTCACCTTGCCCTTGTCATGCCCTAGAAGTACGCATGAAAATAGGAGTTAAACATCCCCAGATAATAACCACTTCTGATGCTCTTTATATCTATCAAAGGTTCGAAGAGAGGTTGTCATGTCTGATAGAATCTCCGATACTCTTCTTTTATTTAACTGTGTGTGTGTGTGTGTACAGGTGAGCCGTAAAGTGCCATACATGTACAACAGCAAGGCGGAGGCGTCTCGCATGTTCGACATCCTCATTCACCCTGTGGCAGCCGACAGGTTCTTCCAGGTGAGCGCCTGCTTCTTTGTTAAACCTCTTATATCATTGGAGAGTTCTTGGCTTAAGGCTGTGTCAGACCATTTGACATAGGCTAGAACACCAAGGCTACACCAAATGTTTAGACTCTGCATAGTTTTGATTTAGGTGTTTGTTTTTAGGCCACACAAGCTCCTAGCATACATCATCAGTTCTCCCAAATCTTCTGATGTCGAGTGTGGCTGGCCACGTGACCGGGTATCAAAACGGTCAACACGTAATGTTCTTCAATCCCCTA
>CM065688.1:53528343-53603343 GCA_017654935.2 Phymorhynchus buccinoides | reverse complement strand
ACCACATGAACTGTCTGATACTGACACATATTTTCGCTGTGTGTGTGTTGTGGATGACACAGGCGTGTAGTGCACACAACGTGTAGCGAACTGCCAGATACTGACATGTATTCTCGCCCTGTGTGTATTGTGGATGACACATGCGTATAGTGCACACAACGCGTAGCGAACTGCCAGATACTGACATGTATTCTCACCCTGTGTGTGTTCTGGATGACACAGGCGTGTAGTGTGTGCAACGCGTAGCAAACTACCTGATAGGCATGTAGTGTGCGCAACGCATAGCGAACTCTGATACACATATTCTTGCCCTGTGTGTATTGTGGATGACACATGCGTGTAGTGTGTGCAACATGTAGTGAACTGCCTGATATTGACATGTATTCTCGCCCTGTGTGTGTTGTGGATGACACAGGCGTGTAGTGTGCGCAACGCGTAGCAAACTACCTGATAGGCGTGTAGTGTGCGCAACGCATAGCGAACTGTCTGATACTGACATATTCTTGCCCTGTGTGTATTGTGGATGACACAGGCGTGTAGTGTGCGCAACGCGTAGCAAACTGCCTGATACTGACACATATTCTCGCCCTGTGTGTTGTGGATGACGCAGGCGTGTAGTGTGCGCAACGCGTAGCGAACTGTCTGATACTAATACATATTCTCGCCCTGTGTATTGTGGATGACACAGGCGTGTAGTGTGTGCAATGTGTAGCGAACTGTGATGCTGATACATATTCTCACCCTGTGTGTATTGTGGATGATACAGGCGTGTAGTATGCGCAACGCGTAGCGAACTGCCTGATAGGCGTATAGTGTGCGCAACGCGTAGCGAACTGTCTGATACTGACATATTCTCGCCCTGTGTGTTGTGGATGACACAGGCGTGTAGAGTGCGCAACGTGTAGCGAACTGCCTGATACTGACACGTATTCTGGCCTTGTGTGTGTGTTGTGGATGACACAGGCCTGCAGGGGAGCCCAGGCGGGGGAGGCCTGGGGTTCTCGCCCGGCTCGCGGGGGAGCAAGCCCAGCATGGGGGGAAGCTCGGACGAGGAAGACTTCAACAGCACCCTGGGCCTCGGGGAGCTGGCTGGACTCACCGTTACCAACGAGGCAGACCCTAGTAACTACGATGTGAGTCAGGAGAGAGAAATAGAGGGGGGGGGGGGAGAGGAGAAAAACGAAGAAGAGAGGGAGTTGTTGACGTACCTGGCTAAAAGACTCCAGGGATCATTCCAACAGCGGAAGCATTTGAACACTATGGCACAAATGCATCAGCTAGGGATTAGAACATTACGTGTGTGACCGTTTTTTTTATTACCTCCGCCACATGGGCAGCCACACTCCGTCTTCGAGGGATTTTGGAGACTGACGATGTTATGCTAGGAGCTTGTCATGGCTACAGATAATCCCCGCGTAACTATGCAGAGCATAACATTTTGATGAAGCCTCGGCGTTCTAGCCATTGTCAATTGGTCTGACACAGTCTCAAGCCAAGGCGAGAGAGTGATGTCATTGTGGGTCAGTAGTGGCCTTGGTGTTCTAGCCAATGTCAATTGGTCTGACACAGCCTCAAGCCAAGGCGAGAGAGTGATGTCAGTGTGGGTCAGTAGTGGCCTTGGTGTTCTAGCCATTGTCAATTGGTCTGACACAGCCTCAAGCCAAGGCGAGAGAGCGATGTTAGTGTGGGTCAGTAGTGGCCTTGGCGTTCTAGCCATTGTCAATTGGTCTGACACAGCCTCAAGCCAAGGCGAGAGAGTGATGTCAGTGTGGGTCAGTAGTGGCCTTGGAAAGCCAGTTGGCCTGACAGTTGCCAACATTTTGATGTAGCCTTGGTGTTCTAACCAATGTCAATTGGTCTGACACAGCCTCAAGCCAAGGCGAGAGAGCGATGTTAGTGTGGGTCAGTAGTGGCCTTGCAAAGCTAGTTGGCCTGACAGTTGCCAACATTTTGATGTAGCCTTGGTGTTCTAATATGTCAATTGGTCTGACACAGCCTCAAGCCAAGGCGAGAGAGCGATGTTAGTGTGGGTCAGTAGTGGCCTTGCAAAGCTAGTTGGCCTAACCATTGCCAACGAGGCGGACCCCAGTAAGTATAACGCCAGTGAGGGGAGGAAGAGAAACACTTCCACACTTCAAAACTGCTCTGAAAACACACTATTTCCGCCAGTCCTACAATCTCATTTAAAGCTGTCTGATTGCCTGTCGATCAGTCTGTCTCAGTCTTTTTATTTCTCTGTCTCCGTATCTGTCTCTGCATTATTTCCGTCTTTCTGTCTCTCTCTCTCTCCCTCCTTCCCACACTCCGTCTCTCTGGCACGCGTAATTATGCGCGAGTGTGTGTGTGAGCACATGTTTATGTAAATTGAAAATTGATTTTTTAATGTAATCTGATTGTAAATTGTTATTTTATTATGTATATGTATTTTATTTATATTTAGTTTAATATGTACATATTTCTTTGTGTGCGCATGTGTGTGTGTGTGTGTAAGAATGTGAAGGATAGTGTGGAGGTATGTAAGCGGTTTTTAATATGAATAATTGTAGGGCAATTGTAAAGCGCTTAGAGCTTAAAGGTGAAGCGCTATATAAATTTTCTTAAATAAATAATAATAAAGAGAAGGGGTGGATGAGAGAGAGATTGAGGGGCGGGGATTGTTGAGACAGATGCAGGCCTACCATCCCCAACGAGGTGAACCCCAGCAACTATGATGTGAGAGAGGGGAAAGGTGGTGGGGAGGGAGGAGATGGAGAAAGAAGGAAACAGAGAGTCTGGGGAAGCTGGTCTGGCATCTCTGAAATGACTGCCATCATGGCTTGTCCGTATTGATCCCAGATAAATAACAAAATAAATCGCAGTGATCAAAAAACACGATTTTCCCCTGCCTTTTTTTGAAGAACAAAAATTGCGACGTATAGAAATTTGAAACTGCCAAAATTGTGGAGGCAACCATTAGATGCTTTTAAATGCCTCATATTGCTTTCTGTCTCTTTTCTGCATGCAAAGATGGCGGCAAACTGAACCAAAAGGCAATTTTGACTGGATATTGTGAGTTTTTTTCTACCTCGAAAGAATAAAGAGCCAATAACTGTCGAACAATCCCGGATATGCAAAAAGGCTGTTCATCGTGCTAAAGAAGAAAACGAAAGATCGACGTTCTTACATTTAGTGAACTTAACTGTTGTGAATCGGTATAGCAAGAGGAACAATATTGGTGATAATAACTGATCAACTTTCTTACATTTTGTGAACTTAACTCTTGTGAATCGGCATAGCGAGAGGAACGATATTGGTGATAGTAACTAGTGAGCTAAAAAATATTTTCGGGAAATTGTAATAAATTCTGGATTTGTAAAGGTTTTTATTCCCAAAAGTGAAGAGTTTGGGTGGGCTTCTCTGTTTGTAAGTACGATGTGAGTGGGGAGAGGAGGGGTTAGGGAAGGGGAGGGGGTGGGGATTGTTTGGGAGAGTTGTAGGCTTGCATGTCACCATCAAGTCAGACTCCCAACTAAGATGTGAGTGAGGAGAGAGAGGAGAAGGATGAGGTGGGAAGAATGAGAGAGAGGGGTGGGGTGCCTGGAAGAGTTGATGAATGCATGACCGTTGCCGAAAGAGAGACTCCAGGTTTTATAAGCTGTCAGTTTTTATTATTTTTAAATTTGTTTTTTACTTTTCAGATTTCGGCACCAAAGGAAGTTTTTAGAAAAACATGGAATGCAAAATACACTCTTCGAAGGTAAGAATGGGCATGTTCGCAGTTAACTATATTGCATTGAAATACATTTATTTTGTTTCCTTTCTTTATAAATGTTAAGACGCATGTCTGTTTTTTCTATGATGTTATCTGTGGAAGGACAGCAGTAAAGACACTACCTATCCTATGGTCATGTTCTGATAACACATAGAAGGAAAATTTCACATTCCGATTTTTGACCCCCATCTACAACCAAACCTGGATGTAAAGTCTGCAATGATTGGTTGATTTCAAGAGAGGCAGGGTCAAAGCAAGCTGAAAGTAGGTTATGACGTAGCACTTGAAAGCTGGTTACATGCCAGGAATCAAAACCTTGAAAACTTTCATGAGCCGAATTCCACAGACTGTACTGTGTATGTAACGCGAGAATAGCGCAGCGCGAGACTTGCCTGTCGGCCACTTCCTTTGCTGCAATTTGCAGTTTACTGTGTCAAAATTGAGTTTTCAGAAAGTTATGATTTTTTTAATTCAACAATAAAAAATTTAGTTGTCCGATGAAGAATTATGGCGTCTGCTGAACGATATCGTCGCCCATTATGGCGATTTTGACGGCTTTTTAGCGAAGTAACTTGTAGAAATTGAACGAGTAGTGGGTGAATGTGACCTAGATAACAGACTTCGAATCTCTCGCCAAAATCGATGATCTGACACAAAAAATTATCGCAAAAGTGGATGCCGTCAGTCGAATGGCTACAGTACAGAAATCAGAGAGAAACTGTTGTAGGCTGCTCTGTTTGCAAAGCCCATCTTTGCAACGGACATTGTTTTGCACAGTTTTATTGCACATAGCTGTAGTAGATTGAATATTCTGTTCTCCGATTCCAAATTGGGAGCCTTGATTGATTTTTGACATTTAAAAAAAAAAAAAAAAATAGCACATTTTGCACATGTGACTTCTTTTTTTTTTTAAAGTAATCATTACCATGAATTTGAAATTAGTGTTTCTTTGTTACTTTTTCAGAGTATCAAGAACATAATAGAAATAATTCAATGCATTTTCAGACTGAAATTATATTTGTAATCATTTTTTTTAACGTACCTACTGGTGTGAATTGCGCAAGTTATTTCCCTTGACATTGGTTTTCATAGTAAGGGTAGCGTCGGGCGGCTGGGGGTAAGAGGGTTAACATAAATAATGATTAGCGCACAAAATAATCTTTGTCCCCTGAATTTTCCATTTAGAGTACTCCACTGTATTATTGATTTCACTATTTTAAGAACTGTTTTGTTTTCTGAACATTTTCTTTTGCTTTTAAAACAAGCTGTGTGTGACTAGCAGTGTTAACGCTGTGTTTCCAGTCACTTTGATGGGGTGAGGGCGCTGGCGTTCCACCCCGTAGAACCGGTTCTCCTCACCGCCTCCGAGGACCACACCCTGAAGCTGTGGAACCTGCAGAAGACTGTCCCTGCCAAAAAGTAGGTGCCTCCGTCCATCCCATGAACAACTCCTAACCCCCTTGCATTCAGTGTAGAGTGGCACAGTGGTAGCGCGTTCGCCTCGTGTCAAGTAAACCCGAGTTCGAACCTTGGTACAGGGGATTTTTCCTCTCACTTTACACTAGGCCTTAACGGTATGAACTTGGAGTCTTTCGGATGAGACGATAAACTGAGGTCCCTGTGCACTTAGCACACATTAAACCCAGTGGCAATGAAAAAGTTGTCATTTGGTCAAAATTTAACACCCACCCCCCCTCCCTCATCAATCACAAAAGTCACATGCAAAAAAAGAAAAGAAAAAAGGGTGTCGCGCCTCTGACTGCGACGCGCTCTCCAGGTGGGACCAACCCGAATTTCACAGAGACGCCTCTGTGACTATAAAGTACCCTAATACTAATACTTAATATGCCCTAAGCCATCCATCTTTCCAAATGTCACTTCATTAGCATGGGTGGAAGTAGTTCAGGCATGCTCCTGAATTCAGGATGGGAAAAGCCAATAGAGTCTTCAGGGTTGGCCGTCTTATCATCCAGAGCCAGAATCTTAAAAAGTCTAGCATTTCTGCCAAAATTGATGGCAGAGTGAAACAAGATGATAGATATGCAATTCTAACACTATTCCCACCCATCCTTTATACACAGACACGCGCATGACGGAAATTATTTTTAATACGGTCACCACTTGGGTACAGGGGATTTTTCCTCTCACTTTGCACTAGGCCTTACGGTCTGAACGTGGAGTCTTTCGGATGAGATGATAAACCGAGGTCTCGTGTGCCCATGCACATGTTAAACCTAGTGGCAATGAAAAAGTTGTCATTTGGTCAAAGTTTAACAGAGGCACCCTTCCTTCCTCATCAATCACACAAAAATCTCATGCAAAAAAAAAGAGAAAAAAGTGTGGCGCGTCTCTGGCTGCGACGCGCTCTCCAGGTGGGAGCAACCCGAAGTTCACAGAGATGCCTCCGTGACTATGAAGTACGTAATGCCTAATAATACCTAATACTTTAGGACTGGGAAGATTCAGACAGCAGTGAAACGTGTCATTTCAGGATGTGTTCCCCCACGTGTTGGCCATGCCAGACTCCTCATTTGATGCTGGACTTCACCTCGGGCACTGGCACTCCTCAAGTTAATGTCATTTCAGGATGTGTTCCCCCACGTGTTGGCCATGCCAGACTCCTCATTTGATGCTGGACTTCACCTCGGGCACTGGCACTCCTCAAGTTAATGTCATTTCAGGATGTCTTCCCCCACGTGTTGGCCATGCCAGACTCCTCATTTGATGCTGGACTTCACCTCGGGCACTGGCACTCCTCAAGTTAATGTCATTTCTATGTCAGGACAAAAGCCAATTACATACACATTTAACTCTTTCACCAAAAGCCAATTACATACACATTTAACTCACCCCTTTCACCCGGGCGTACTTCACCTCGGGCACTGGCACTCCTCAAGTTAATGTACTTCACCTCGGGCACTGGCACTCCTCAAGTTAATGTCATTTCTATGTCAGGACAAAAGCCAATTACATACACATTTAACTGTTTCACCCCGTACTTCACCTCGGGCACTGGCACTCCTCAAGTTAATGTCATTTCTATGTCAGGACAAAAGCCAATTACATACACATTTAACTGTTTCACCCCGTACTTCACCTCGGGCACTGGCACTCCTCAAGTTAATGTCATTTCTATGTCAGGACAAAAGCCAATTACATACACATTTAACTCTTTCACCCCGTACTAATTCCCAGTAGCTTTTCGCCACCGACGTACGAAAATCGACAGTTTTCAACTCTGCTTTTGCTTGCTTTGTTTGCATATCAAGTGTGAATGTTTAGTATTGTTGGCCAGAGCAAGTCTCAGGCTGTAACATCATCAAGTTTATTCGACTATTTTTCTCTTTTTACACCAGAAATGCAGGAATACAAACATACTCGTCTTGTTCCGGTGGTGTTTTTGCCTCTTTGCCACTATTGGCCACGCATTCAGTTAGTCTTTTGAAGTTTCAAAAGCTGCTTGTGACTAATTTAGCCCAGTTTTGCTCAAGGGAAAGCACTCGGAATACATATAAATGATTGCTGAATATCATTAAACAAGTTTTTTCCCTTAGACCATACCTAGCAGTGCACTGTTCAGAGTCAAAGTCACCACACATATATGCATGCAGCGTGCTGAATGGAGGAAGCTTCTACCACGCATATGTGCGTGCTACGTAGTGAAAAAGTTCTGCTTTGGGGAAGTCCTATTCAAGCGCAAGTGATGAACAATCCAACATGAAAGCAATGTAGTGAGTTGTGCGCTGTTGTTGTTGTCATTTCAGGGCGGCGTCTCTGGACGTGGAGCCGGTGTACACATTCCGCGGGCACGTGGGCCCCGTGCTGAGCCTGGCCGTCAGCGCCTCGGGGGAGCAGTGCTTCAGCGGCGGCATGGACTCCTCCATCCGCTGCTGGAACATCCCCTCCTCCAGCATAGACCCCTACGACTCCTTTGGTGAGACACTGAGCAAAAAGCATTGTACGTAGTGTGTCTGTGTCTCGCCATCCGCTGCTGGAACATCTCCTCCTCCAGCATAGACCCCTACGACTCCTTTGGTGAGACACTGAGCAAAAAGCATTGTACGTAGTGTGTGTCTCTGTCTCACCATCCGCTGCTGGAACATCCCCTCCTCCAGACCCCTACGACTCCTTCGGTGAGACACTGAGCAAAAAGCATTGTACGTAGTGTGTGTCTCTGTTTCACCATCCGCTGCTGGAACATCCCCTCCTCCAGACCCCTACGACTCCTTCGGTGAGACACTGAGCAAAAAGCATTGTACTCTGTCTCACCATCCGCTGCTGGAACATCCCCTCCTCCAGACCCCTACGACTCCTTTGGTGAGACACTGAGCAAAAAGCATTGTACGTAGTGTGTGTCTCTGTCTCACCATCCCCTCCTCCAGACCCCTACGACTCCTTCGGTGAGACACTGAGCAAAAAGCATTGTACATAGTGTGTGTGTCTGTCTCACCATCCGCTGCTGGAACATCCCCTCCTCCAGACCCCTACGACTCCTTCGGTGAGACACTGAGCAAAAAGCATTGTACGTAGTGTGTGTCTCTGTCTCACCATCCGCTGCTGGAACATCCCCTCCTCCAGCATAGACCCCTACGACTCCTTCGGTCAGTGGAGGGGAAATAAGGGAAAAAACAAGGGGTGGATGAGCAGAGCTACAGATTGTTTTTAAACTTCATGGGTCTTATGACCCCTCATTACAGAAAATCATGGGTCAGTTTCCAAATATTGAGCCGATAATGTGTCGCTGTAGTATTAAACTTAATTTTTATTGCAGACTTCTTGGGTTAGATGACCCCTGGGTACACAAAATGAGGAGTCAAATAATCATCAAAACAGGTCTGAAGCTCTGATGAGAGCGTCGGAAAGTAAAGAGAGTGTGTGGTTGAATGTGTGCATCAGAGTATGTTTGCTGTAACAGTACTCGCATCCCCTCCTCCAGCATAGACCCCTATGACTCCTTCGGTCAGTGGAGGAATCAGAAAGAAAATCTGTGGGTGGATGAGAGCGTCAGAAAGTGAAGAGAGTGTGTGCGGTTGAATGTGTGCGTAAGAGTATGTCTGGTGTAACAGTACTCACATCCCCTCCTTTAACCCTTTCACTGCCAATGTCGCATTTATGCACCACAGTGATTTAACACCCATGTCACTAAAAGGCATCAAATCAGGGGCTGTAATCCAAAGACCCTATTTTCTTAATTTTGGGAGGCAAGAATAGGCCTAATGTTGCACATGTCACAGAGGAACTCCCAATATTGCATATAATTTTTCTTCTCTACCCAGTTAAGCTTAATGTCCTTTTTTTGTTGAAAAATGGCTGGCGGCAAAAGAGTTAAAAAAAGGCCTTCACAACTCTTTTGGTCAGTGGAGAGGAAAAAAGTATGGTTGAATGAGAGGATCAGGAAGTGTAAATGGTTTCAGTCGTGGGGAGAACATGAATTGAATGTCTGTTGAAGTGTGTGTAGGTCATGTTTGAACATCCCTCTGCGTCACAAGCCCATAAGTCAGTTTGAACAGGTGGATGGAGGGGGTGGAGGTTGTGAAACATTTTGTTTCTGGGTTTGCCTGCATTGTTATTTTTTTCCTCTAATAGGAAAGACAGTGTAGAGTGGCACAGTGGTAACGCGTTTGCTTCGTGTCTGGTAAACCCGAGTTCGAACCTGGGTACAGGGCATTTCTCCTCTCACTTTGCACTAGGCCTTACGGTCTGAATGTGGAGTCTTTCGGATGAGACGATAAACCGAGGTTCTGTGTGCCCATGCACTTAGCACACGTTAAACCCAGTGGCAACAAAAAAGTTGTCATTTGGTAAAAATGTCCACCCCACCCCCCCTTATCAGTCACACAAAATTTGCATGCCCCCCCAAAAAAGTTGGGTGGCGCGCCTCTGGCTGCAATGCGCTCTCCGGGTTCAGGCATGAAAACGTCTCCGCCAAATTTTCTAAAAAAAATTGATCAATCTCCGCCGGAAAAAAAAAATCTCCGCTGAAAAAAAGAAGAAAAAAAGAAAGAACAAAAAAGAATACAAATTATCTTTATACGGCACAATCTTCATTTCGTGCCTTTTTGCTCTTCCGCCGTAGTCATTTCAAAGATGGCGTCCGCCAAGAACGCGTGTATTGAGTTGGCGAAACCCAAATGTAAAATAAGAAAAACTACGTGAATCGAATCATAGAATTGAGTGGCTGCAGACTCTTGTTTGTGTCCCTGCTCAACAAAACTTCTGACGTTAGCTGAAAATCCGGGTGGAAGGATTTCTCAGTTGAAAAAATCTCCTCTTGTTTTTGGAACAGTAGTTTTCATGCCCGAGGTTGGAGCAACCCGGATTTCACAGACACGCCTCTGTGACTATAAAGTGCCTAATACCTGAAAACGTTTTCTAACAAATTGAAAGGATCTGCCATTTGCAAGACTACGTCCTCTTAGAAGAAGAATTATTAACATAACAAAAATGATGAGGTGATTATTTTTACCATGTCGGAGGCGTGCTACCTGCTGACCATAACGCTGGATGGTTGCTCTGTCCTTGCAGACGGCAGTGTGCTGGAAGACACATTGGTGGCACACACAGACGCGGTGTGGGGCCTGTCCATCCACAGCTCCAAGATGCAGCTGCTGTCCTGCTCCGGTGACGGCACCGTGCGCCTCTGGAGCCCCGGCACCAAGTCCCCCCTCCTCAACACGTACACCGCAGAGTCAGGTACTGCTGATCACTGTAGATGATAGGCCTTTTCATTGATACCATTGCTTGTGATGAAAGTGAGCACGCAAGCGGGCGTACAGTTGTTAACCCTTTCACCGCCAATGTCGCATTTATGCACCACAATGGTTTGACACTTATGTTATCCAAAAACCCTATTTTCTCAATTTTGGGAGGCAAGGATAGGCGTAATGCTATGCATGTCACAGAAAAATTCCCAATGTTGCTGACAATTTGTTTCCTCTACCCAGTTAAGTTTAATGGGTTTTTTGGCTGAAAAATGGCTGGCAGCGAAAGGGTTAAAGTGAGCGGGGCGTGTGAAGTGTGAAAGAAACTTTTAAAGCATGTAATTACAATTTATTTTGTTATTTTATAAATTGTTTGGTTTCTTGTATGTATATTTGACGTGTCCGCAGGAAAATTATCCTTGTTTTTATGAGGACAAAATAAAAGTTGAGTTGAGTTGAGTTGAAAACGTGTCCGCCTGCTAACTACCGTAACATCTTGACTATAAGGCACACATGTATACAGGCATCAGAATTGTCAGAGGATTAAGCATTTCTGGCAGAGGATTGGCTTCTCTTGTCAGAGGTTTTGCCTTTTTATTGAGTGCTATCCTTTGTGTTAAATTGCATTTTAAAGTGATTTATCACTATATTAAGCCTTTTTGGTGGTGTTCAGAACTGATTTTAGTGTTGTCCCTAGAGCTATAGTCTGGGGCCTTGTGGTTTTCAGAGGATTGGACTTCAGACTATTCTCATGCCTGTGTATATTAGCTGCATCCCTTAAATTGACAGAATATTAGGTATTTATTCACATATAAGCCGCAGCAGTTTATAAGCCGCACAAAAAATTATGCAAAAAAAACTGGCAAAGTTTTAGAAAAAAGCTAAGGAATTAGAAATCGTGGAGGTTCAGCACACTGTATATGATACTGTGAAGCATTTTAAACATGGGATTTTAATCTTATTTAAGAGTCAAAACCAGTTTTGGGAGGTACAACGAAGCTCAAAACAGGCTGGGGAATGTGGCAGGAAACTGATTTAATATTCATTAATGTAGAAGGGGGGGAAATTCACAGACAAGCCGCATCAGTATATAAGCCGCATGGGTTAATGTTGAGGAAAAAAGTAGCGGCTTATGCAGTGGAACCTCCCTTATAAGACCTTCAAAAATCATCAAAAATGAGCTCTTATAAAGGAGGGGTCTTATAAGGGAGGTACTTTTAATACTTGCAAAGAAGGGCAATGTGTCAGAGAAGTAGGTCTTATGTGGGAGGGAGTCTTTAAATGGGAGGTCTTATAAGGGAGGTTCCACTGTAGTCCGCATTTTACGGTACTTTCTAAAGAGTGTTGGCTGGAAAGAGAAACAATCCTGTTACTCTTATTTTGTTGAGAGGAACTTGCCATATTTTACGGACTATAAGTTGGATGAGAATATAATGCACACCTGCCAAATTTTAAGCAAATTGTGATTTTATTTTAACAGTTCTTCCTAAATTATTGGTGATATTATAAGGCACAGGGATCTCAGGCTGGAGCAGAAAAAAAAGAATCAACTTCAAATCCATTAAACATGGCATGCAGATTTTTTTGTTTCTTGTTTTTGTGTGTGTGATTTTGTTCATTTTTGGTTCTGAAATGTAACCGTCTGTTACCCACCCACCAACACTCAAATCTGGTGGTTGTGTGACATCACAGAGACGGGCGTACCGACGTCGGTGGACTTTGTGCGGTGCGACCCCACCCAGCTGGTGGCCAGCTACACCTCCTCCAATGCCTACATCTTCGACCTGGAGACTGCCAAGCAGGTCATCGCCCTGGACTGCGTCCAACACTGCGGTAAGATGGATACACTTTATAGGGTGGTGTATGTGTGTACAGAGAGAGAGATCTGTACTGGAGACTGCCAAGCAGGTCATCGCCCTGGACTGCGTCCAACACTGCGGTAAGATGGATACACTTTATAGGGTGGTGTATGTGTGTACAGAGAGAGATCTATACTGGAGACTGCCAAGCAGGTCATCGCCCTGGACTGCGTCCAACACTGCGGTAAGATGGATACACTTTATAGGGTGGTGTATGTGTGTACAGAGAGAGATCTATACTGGAGACTGCCAAGCAGGTCATCGCCCTGGACTGCGTCCAACACTGCGGTAAGATGGATACACTTTATAGGGTGGTGTATGTGTGTACAGAGAGAGATCTATACTGGAGACTGCCAAGCAGGTCATCGCCCTGGACTGCGTCCAACACTGCGGTAAGATGGATACACTTTATAGGGTGGTGTATGTGTGTACAGAGAGAGATCTATACTGGAGACTGCCAAGCAGGTCATCGCCCTGGACTGCGTCCAACACTGCGGTAAGATGGATACACTTTATAGGGTGGTGTATGTGTGTACAGAGAGAGATCTATACTGGAGACTGCCAAGCAGGTCATCGCCCTCGACTGCGTCCAACACTGCGGTAAGATGGATATACTTCATAGGGTGGTTTATGTGTGCACAGAAGAGAGAGATCTATACTGGAGACTGCCAAGCAGGTCATCGCCCTCGACTGCGTCCAACACTGCAGTAAAATGGATATACTTTGATTGATTTCAACTGTTGGTCGGCGCTCTTTTGCTGTCTCAGGACCGACCTCCTGGAACAAACTTCCTCTTTCCCTCCGTCAGCGACCGACCCTCTCTGCTTTCAAAGCTAACCTCAAAACCCACCTGTTCCCCCGTCATTAAAGCTCCGCTCTCTTTCTCTTCTCTCTCGCCATTAGGTCTGTTTTTGCTGTATTCCATTTATGTCATCCGTGTGTGTTCGTTTTGTATTGCGTGTTTGTTTGAATGCTATTGTGTGTGTTGATTTGATTTGATTTCTATCAAGATTCAGCGCCATATAAATACTGTATGATGATGTTGATTTTGTTTACGCACACGCACACACACACACACACACCCTATTGACGACAATAATGTCTTAGTCTGGGAGTCACCATGTCCATCCATCGACAGTTCCCCTGACAAATTACGACACCGTCAAAATTGAAACCCAAAAGTAAAGATTTAATAACAAAAAGCAACACAAATCATGAGGTTTCGGGCGCAACCCGTTGTCCAGTAATTTGTGAATTTTACTGAACCCAGCAGTCATCTTCGTTTCTTCAAATCCCCATGACTTTGACCCGCATGCACCAAGGGCATAGACTGGATTGATAATCGAAACTGAGGTCACCATGAACGCAGGGCATGCAAGACCACAGAATTTGATTTTTTTTTTCTTTTTGATGATTGATGGAAATGAGGGTAGACTTATTATTGCTCATAACTACAGCCATTTTAGTCCCTGGCTATGAATTAAAAAAACTGGCATTATTTTGTTGTGCGCAGACCTGAGCGGCAGCAACCAGATCAACTGCATCATCAACCACCCCACCATGCCCATCACCATCACCGCCCACGAGGACAGACACATCAGATTCTTCGACAACAACACAGGTGGGGCCACTGTGTGCTGCTTGTTGTTTTATTACCCTGTTTGGGAACACGTGTGTCACGATATTTCAGAATCCCGCTAAACCCATTTTTTTTCAAGAAGGTTTTTTTTTTCAACTTTTGGTTTTAAATTTTTGCCTTTGTCTTTTGTAGATATGCTTTTCAAGAAGTTATCTTCTGTTGCAAGTATGGGTGTGCTTTTTAATATAAAAGTTGAACCTGTGTTGCAAGAATATAATTGTCCTTTGCCGATCTACAAAGTAGATCGCAAAGAAGTATGTTTTTGTTCGGGTTTTTTGTTTGTTTTTCTGTCTGTCCCAAGGATATCTCCCGAACCATTTGGTTTCATATATGTTGATCAAATGGCATGCTTGAGGCGTTCGTACTCCATAGCAAGCCTTGGCAGGGTGATAGGTGACAGGATCCCTTGTGTGCCAGTATATATTTTTTTATTAGTACTGTATTTAAAAAAATATAAGGCTCATTATATTTTAAGCCCTTCCCCCCCCCTCTCCTCCCTCTCTCTCTCTCTCTCTCTCTCTCTCTCTCTCTCTCTCTCTCTCTCTCTCTCTCTCTCTCTTTCTCTCTCTCTCTTTAGCACAAAAATCTGCTTTTGCGTTAATAGTTTCTTATGACATTTTTAATTATAAGGCGCGCGAGTCTCAGTCAGGGGAAAAAGTATCACTTTATTTGCCGTACAATGACCACTTTTTCCTTGTGGTGTTGTTTTCCCAGGTAAACTGATTCACGCCATGGTGGCTCACCTGGACTCCGTCACCAGTCTGGCTGTCGACCCCAACGGCCTGTACCTGCTGTCTGGAAGTGAGTTCCTCTTATTCATCTTTTCTTTGTTTTTGTTGTTCTTCTGTCGTTCACAGTTGTCGGGTCACTCAGATCTTTCAGGCAAATAGAGACATTATGATTTTTAGCAGCTCCTGGTTACTGCCGTAGTGCTTCGATTCTAGGGTAGTTTTTTGTTGTTGTCTAATCAGTCATCATCATGATCATTTTGATGGGGTTTTGTTGTGAAATATATGGGGGGAAAAAGGGGGAAGGGGGAGATTTTGGTGAAGGGGAGGTTTTCTTATAGGTCCTGGATTTGAATCCTTTTACAGATTATTATATTATTAAATCGCCTTGGATGGAAATGAGTTCTACATGACTCTTTGCTTACAATTTGACATGGACAAAAAGAAAATAGCCCTTCCTTTTATGTAACACATTTAGTGTTTTTTGTTTTTTCTTTGCTTGTCCCCCCCACCCCCTCTCTTTTTTTCTATTTACGTTGCAATTGGGTTTTGTTCCTCTCTTTCCCGACATTTCATATTCCTTTTTTTGCTCTTTTTTCCTTCCTCGCAGGTCACGACTGTTCGATAAGGCTGTGGAACCTGGACAGCAAGACATGCGTGCAGGAGATCACGTCCCACCGCAAGAAGTTTGACGAGTCCATCCACGCCGTGGCCTTCCACCCGCAGAAGCCCTACATCGCTAGCGCCGGGGCCGACGCCCTGGCCAAGGTGTTTGTATGACACCCAGGGCCGCTAGAATAGGACCTAACATTACTACAAGTCGAACTCCTTTGGTGGGAGTCGCCATTTCCAGCCACCCAGTCAGTGAAAGGAGTGCCAACATCATCTCTAGTTTAGGGTGAAGTTCTTCTCTTCCTTTCAGTGAAGTTCTGGCCAAGGTGTTTGTATGACACCCAGGGCCGCTAGAATAGGACCTAACATTACTACAAGTCGAACTCCTTTGGTGGGAGTCGCCGTTTCCAGCCACACAGCCACCCTGTCAGTGAAAAGAGTGCCAACATCAACTCTAGTTTAGGATGAAGTTTTTCTGTTCCTTTTACTTGACTTACAAATAACGGTCTGGCCAAGGTGTTTGTATGACACGCAGGGCCGCTAGAATAGGACCTAATATTACGAGTCGAACTCCTTTTTGTGGAAGGGAGTCGCCATTTCCAGCCACTCAGCAAGCCAGTTGGTAAGGTGCCACCTCTGTTCTCTGTCAAAGTTTTTATATCTAGCTTAGGGTGAAGTTCTGCTCCTTTTTAGTGAAGTCCTGGTCGAGGTGTTTGTATGACACCAAGGGCCACTAGAATAGAATGTACCGTAATAAATCTACTCCTACTTAAAACGGGAGTCGGCATTTCCAGCCACACAGCCAGTCGGTCTTTGAAAAGAGTGTCAACATCGACTCTAGCTTGGGGTGAAGTTTTTCTGTTCCTTTTTAGTGAAGTCCTGGTCTAGGTGTTTGCATAACAGCAAGGGCCCCTAGAATAAAAAGTACCAGAACAAGTCCTAGCAGAGGGAGCCAGCCTCCACTTCCAGCCATGCAGCCAGCCAGCCAGTGAAGACGCATATGTCAACACGGAGCCACTTTTTTTCGCTGTCAGACTCATCTCTAGCTTGGTGTCAAACTCTTCTGCTCTTTATTGTCAAATGGAGTCACTATTTCCAGCCACCCAGGCCTGTGTGTGTAAAGGCAGAGCCACCTCTTTGGCTTTGTTGAAATCAACTCCAGCACGAAGCGAAATTCTTCTGTCCATTGTCCGCGGTGAGCAAGTGTAACTGTTCAAGTCCAGAACAAACAGACGGACAATGGCTAGCAATAGTTAGTGCATGCTCATCTCTTTTTCTTTTTTTTTGAAAGTTTGTTGTGATGTTATCATCCACCTTGACTCTCTCTTGCTGTAGAGCTTTTAGTTGAAATATGTTTGGGGGGGGGGGTAGAAATAGCTGTGTGTGTGTCAAGGAAAAGGAGAGAGAACCATCCTTCCTTGAACATTTTAATACCTCACATCTGGTGGCTGTGAGTTTGACGGAGCAAAGGGTTGGTAGCAATAGGGTGTAGTGTACACTTTGGTGTGGGTTTGGTTGGTTTTCAAAATAATGTTGGGTTCTGTCAGATGTGTCGATCAATAGCGCCGATTCCTTGCTGTCATCTACGTGTGAAGCGGAAAGAGAATAACAAGATGTGTGCAGAGTTTCTTGCTGATCTGCTGCCTTTGAAATGTGTACAGACTCTCGTGTTAAAATAGATCGAACATTTCATTTGTCTTATAAAAAAGAAAAGAGGTGTACCTCTTTTCATTGTAAGCTGTGACAAAGGGTACATTTTTTTTCTTCGAAAGTTAGTTTGAGGTGTGATTCAAAGCATGCGTAAAATTTCATTGTGGGTGATTTGTTGTGTTAGCCATTTTCAGGTGAGATTAGGGCAAGCTGGACACAGCTGATTTTGGCGTTGTTTTATTTGAAGAAAACAATACAGAGGGGCATTTGCAAGTGGTGTTAAATTGGAAACAAAAGCTGCAACATGTTTGTACTGACTTACGCCACGCACACACAGTTTATTCAGAAAATAGGTAACTATGCAATACATAGACATTAGTCAATAAGCACATATTCCAACAAGATGTATCATCGTTTATCAATTTAATCGTATATGATTATATCACTCGTTTGTAATCAGAAAATGTTCTGCAACTGTGTAACAGGCTTTATTGCTATTGTAGTTTCAGAATAACATATTTGCAATTATTATCTTCAAAGCTTTTCAGGTTTTTTAGAGACCTCAATATGACTTCATTTTATTGGTTGACAAGGAAAAGGATGGGTTGGAGAGGAAGGAAGTCTTTGAAATTTGACAGACCACAAAACTAGGTACGTGTCATGAAGGAATGGGTTGAAAGTGCTGGTAGCGGAGCTTCTCTTTACTCGTCAACATAGATGGTAAGGTGCACAGGCTGTTGCTTGAATTGAAATCAACAGGCGTCAGAGGATCATTTATCAGTAATTTGTTGATGAAAGATGCCATTTTGATTGTGTTGGGAACAGATTTCAATGCTAATCCTTGATTCTCTGGGGCCTTCATGGCCCTTGAACCACGGTTTTCAGAGGATTGGGTCTTGGACAATTCTGATGCCTAATGAACATCAAAACCTGGGGCAAATGTTGATAAACGTGTTTGTGGATGTCCAAGGTTATGTGGTTGGTAAGCACAAATGACAGAAACTATTGACTGGGATGGTAATCTATCCTAACAATTGTAGTGGTCCAAGAACAGAATGTTATACTTATAGAAGAAAGACTTTGGTAACAAAAAGGATTAGTGTGTATCCTGGCTTGTTAACTCTTCTAGCACCATGGGCAAATGTTTTGGGGTATTTGGTATATTCTAGTCACAGAGACTTATCTCTGTGAAATTAGGGCTGCTCTCCCCCCGGAGAGCGTGTCGCCGCAAGTGCAGCACCTACCCCCCCCCAATTTTTTTTTTTTTTTTTTTTTTTTTTTGGGGGGGGACACAGGGTGAGGAGGGGGTGTGGGCACACATGGAAAACCTGGCTATCAATTTGGCCATACCAGGCAGCGGGATGTCTCCCTGCTCTTACCGACTTTCAACTACCATTGGATTTTTTACGTGCGTAAAGCGCATGGGTCAGACTGGCTTTAAGTCCCCATCCAAAGGACTCGACGTTCAGTTCGATTTTCCTATCAAACTAGAAAGAAAGGGCGAGGCCAAGATTCGAACCCGGGTCACTCACGCTGCAGTCGCACATTACATTTGGCAGGTGAACGTCTTAACCACTCTGCCACCTTTCACCCAGTACATCACACTTCACTCCCACCAAATGAAAAGACATTCACTGCCAAATGGCCTACCGTGTGTTTGTCTATTTTCAGAGCTTATGTCAGTGATTTGTGATTTTTTTCTCTCCATTGGCGCCTACTCGGTTGCCAGTAGCTGGTAGCGATTTTGTGACTTGCCGCCAAATCGGTTGCCAGTAGCTGGTGGCCCAGCGCCCATCTGTTCCCGCATCGGTTGCCTGCAACTGGTGGAACTTTTTAAAAAAATCTCGGTTTCTCTTTTGCAGTATGAATGAAGTAGCCTATCTTAGTGGCGGGAAGAGAGTTTCAGATGAGATAAGCAGCTATTTTTGTTGAGTTAGAAATGACCTTCACCCTGTTATTTAAGAATGAAACAAAGAATTTCCCGCGAAAGTTGCAGTGTCTGGAATATTCCATTGATCGCACACACTACACAGCGAGCCATAGAGGCGTTCCGTTAGACCTATACACATGTGATGTAGCAGAGTGCGTTCTCTCTCTCTCTCTCTCTCTCTCTCTCTCTCTCTCTCTCTCTCTCTCTCTCTCTCTCTCTCTCACTCTCACTCGCACACACACACACACACACACCTGCTAGTAGTGCAACAAAACTATTTTCCCGTGTCTTTCGGTTATGTTATTTCAAGTACAACTGTGGTGTGATAGTTCCCATAATATCCTTGAAAATGATACCAGAGTAAAGTTCAAGTTGTGCTCTTTCCATTGATATATAGCAATATGTGCTCACTAATGCAATAAGTGCCGCACAAAAAATACAAAAGTGCCAAAATCGGGCCGGCGTCAACGGTTGTAAGGCTACGCAAAGTAGCCGGTGCAGCTGTTGCTAAGCGGTGGCCGTCGGGAAAGAATTAAAGCAACTCGTGTACACACACAAAAAATAGTTACCCCCCCTTGTCGGTTGAGATGCAACGGACAACCAAGAACGTCAAAAAATACATGGTGCTAGAAGAGTTAAAGTGTCCACCACATATTTTTCTCCGTGCACCCTTTGCGACTGATGTGTTTTCGTTAATGTCAACAACAAAAAAGGACTGTGCTGCTTTTTTTCTTTCATTGTCTAAGGCAGTTATTACCTTACTACTGTATATATCAGTATACACTGGAGGAACTTACACTGAGGTCCAAGGCATAAAGCTTTATCGTCACGTTCCAGACTGGACAAAAATGTTCTCTTCAAACATTTCAGACTACGTCTCTCTCTCTCTCTCTCTCTCTCTGTGCTTTGTTTGTTTGTTTTTTACTAGCTTATAAAGTGGAAGCTGATAATATGTTTATAAATTTTGTTTGTTTGGGGTGTGTTTAATCTTCTGGAGATCGTTTGAAGAATGGTCTTCTTCTTTTTTTTATCCTCCCTTTGTTAGATTGGCCTACGGTTATTAAAGGCATAACAACCGATCCTTGGGATTTGGGAAAACAGTTTTTGTCAGCACATTTACAGAGGGAATACACACGATTTTGACAAATTATAAGGTACAGTTTGACGGATTAAAAACAGTTTTTGTTCTTCTTCTTTGATCGCTCAGACAGTTTCCTGTCAATTATGAGCACAGATGCGTCATGCTGCCGTTATGCACCTGATTAAGAAATAGTTAGGCCCATCAAGTTCGACTTCGGCTGGAGGAAATCTTTTTGAAAGTGTTTCTTGAAAAAAGGCAGGAGAATGGACCGGTAAGGCAGAAAGATAGTCGATGACAGTAAGCAAAGGGAAAAGGGAGTGACAGATTAGAGGAAGTTACAAGCACAGAACTTCCAGAAGGTGGGGGAACTATTGACACAAAAGACCCCTCGGTATCCCCACAGGGGGACAAGTTTTTGTCAATTTGAAGAGGGAATACAAACCATTTTGACAAACAACGAGGTACAGTTTGACAGTCTGTAACACGCTCTCCTATTCTATCATCATATTCAGAATTCACGCTCTCAGTGCAGACCCCAAGAAACCACAAAGAAACGAATTTTTAAAAAAGCACAAAACACGAATCGCCACAGCTCTGCTTCAATCATGTGTGCAGGTGATGATTCGAATGAAATATCAATAATGCTTGACGATGCTTCTTTTTGAGCTGCTGCCGTTTAATGTGTGTGTTGTGTGCACGGGGGAAGAGGGTGGGAGGGATGGAGTGAAGTGTTTTAGTCTTCGGCACACATTGGGCCCAAATAAACTTGATGAGAAGTTGGTCCAAATGGGGGGAAAATAAAGATATGTATAAAGCCATGGCCCTTTTTAAAGGGGGCCATCTCATCTGTATTCCACGCTTTCATGTGCTGTGTGTGTGTGTGTGAACATCGACAATGGCATTTTGAAAATATTGCGCCAGAAAGTGTGTTTGTGTGGGCAAGATTATTGTGTAAAAGAGTGTTTGTGCTTTTTTAACTTTCCCCCCTTCTTTCCCAACTCCGACACTCCTGAATTTTTATATTTTTTTTAAGATGTCAAGAGTTACGAGTGAGCAAAATTTTGGAAAGAAAACTTGCAAAAACGGAGTGAGAGTGGTGAGGTTATTTTAATAGGATGTGAGTAAACTGTGGAATAGAGACTGGTGTGGATGAGCAAAACTGCGCATGATCTGATACTGATGACCCATTGTGATGATTCTGTGTGTGTATTTTGGTTACGAGTTTTGGGTTTTTTATATCTCATGTATATAATTGATACCAAGAGAACCCAGAATGTAATAAACGACTCTTATGATAATCTAGGTTGTAAGTAATGTACCATAATTGTATGTACATGAAAAAGAAATACTGTATGTTAATGCCCTGTAAACTTATTATGTTTGTTTGTGGGGGGTTTCCCCTGTATATTTGCAGGTAGCTAGTTTTCGTAAATTGATAAATTCTTTGAATGATGATGCATGCTTTATGTAGATAGTGTGTTTTATTGTGCTTTGTGTCTGTGTAGGGCACATGTGTGAACAAATAATGTGAAGCTTTCAACACAAACATGTATGACAACTCCAGTCAGGCATGGGAATTGTCCGCGGATTTCCGCGAAATTGTTTTTGAAATAGTGACTAAATACTTCATTTTTGTTACTAAATCAGACCTGTTTACCATTCCGGTTTAGCCGGAATTATTCCGGAAATTTGCTCAAATTCCGGGTAAAATAGTAAATTCCGGGTGAACCTGAAAATTCCGGATTTCGAAAAACCGTCTATTATTTGTTTCCGTTCGTAGTAAAAGACGCAAGGGTTGACCGAAACGTGTACCTAACACACTACGTCATCAGAAAAGGGGTTGTGCTTGACGTCACATGCATTAAATGCTGCATTTTCATTGGTTAAAGGGGTGAAATGTTTTTATTTTGGTCGATCTATTTCGGGATTGAGCAAATGGCGGTCAGACTTTTACTGTCGATTCGAAGAGCTTTCCAGGCAGTTTTTTAATGGTAGAGATTGTAATTAGGGCTTAAAATGAGTCAATTTAGATTATATTATCACTGGAGAATACGATGATGTGAGAATTTTGAAGTTTTCAACGGAAAATGAAGTGAAAATTGATCGCGATGGCGCCGAGTTGCAACTTGGCATCCGCCGATCCGCGGCTGAGTGATTTTTCTCTGTCCGATCGTGGACATTTCCAGGTATTTTGCTTTTTCCAGCTTGTTTTATACTAAAATTTACTAAGAATTAGTGACTGAATTTACTAATAAAACTTTTCTGGCGAAATTGAGCCAAGAAATCATCACAATATTGAAAATCGACGCCGATGTTCGCGGAAAGGAGAAGAAGAAGAAATCGCGAGTCGTGTACAGATCATGTGAATTCCGGTTTTTGTTCTCAAATTCCGGGGTTTTTTGTGGCAAATTCCGGGTTTTTCATTATACGGGTAAACAGGTCTGCTAAATACTTCAATTGGGGGGCTTTTCAGAGTTTTTTGTCTCTGACAATTCCCATGCCTGCCTGTGTAACCCTTCCAGGTCTACTTCAGTGACTAAGCAAAAGAAATAAGCACACTTTTTCTGAATGCCAGAGCCCACTATTCTTAAGGTGTTGTTTGGCATTGGCGTCTAACATCGATTAAATGCACAACTAAGTCCACAAACATCAGACAGACAGGGATGCTTATACAGTACTTAAAGACCCACCATGTCACGTGTCAAAATCATGGGTTTCCCTCTTATAGCTGGTAAGAAATCTTCCAGGCATAAGAGGGAATGTGACATGACGTGGGGGGTCTTTAAACCTTATCAAGTTCTGGACCAGGCTCAGTGTAGATGAATCAAGAAGTCCATTCTTCCCCTTTTTTATGGTCTTATTAAAATACAAGGTCTTGAAATATAGGGCTCTGTTATTTATTTTTTTAGAATGCAGAAAATTCCTTGTTAGTGTGTCTTCATAGCCAAGTGCATACCTGTTTTCCGCACTTCATTTTCCCTGGATGTGTCAAAAGACATTAATGAAATAATGAGGAACAAGAGGAAGATAGGTCAGATATAATTGATATGACCTTCAGATCTTGGGACCAAATGCCATCTGCTGAAGTTAGAATTCAAATCATTTTAGCTTTATTCCACCATCGAATAGCCAGGGTGGATGTCTTGGGTTGTACAACCCTTGAATCGCCAGAGGAATAAATGCAGTGGATTCCACCATTATCAATTATTTAATTTTTCAAAACGGGTTTTGGGCTGTGCGTACTTTATGCTTGGGATGGAAGACTATTGCTGCTGCCTTCCTTACTCTGTGAAAGATGCGTGTCTATGCTGCTACACTCTGTGAGCTGTTTGCACTACCGTTTCCAGAATAATGCTTGATAATCCTATCTCTTTGGTGTGTTGATGAGTGTCTCATCCTCATGTTTAGAGTGTATGTGTTTGTTTGTGAGACTTCTGGCTGAAACTAAAGAGCACCACCTCCCCTCCTCTCTGTAAGGCTTTTCCGAGTCAGGGATTGGTGATTGCCAGTCTCTGTGTGTTGTGTGTGTCTGAACTGTTCTAAACAAACACAATTGTGCTACTACTCTTCTCATAATTTTCCTTCGATTACCATATTTTTCGGACTATAAGGCAGACATGATTATAATAAGGTGCCCCAAGTTTTACACCAAATGCTCATTTTGTTATTTCAGTGGAACCTCCCTTATAAGACCTCCCATTATAAGACTCGCTCCCATATTAGACCTACTTCTCTGAGACTTTGCCCTTCTTTGTAAGTATTAAAATTACCTCCCTTATAAGACCCCTCCCTTATATTAGTTATAAGACCTCATTTTGGATGGTTTTTGAAGGTCTTATAAGGGAGGTTCCATTGTATGTGTTCTTATTGTAAGTCGTATAAATAAGGCGCGCCCCCCAAGGTTTACACAAAATGCAGATTTCGTTATTATATTTTCTTATGATATTGTAAGTCGTACAAGGCGCAAACACACGCCCCCACCCCCATTTTCTTATGATATAGTAAGTCGTATAAGGCGCAAACACCCCCCACCCCCCCATTTTCTTATGATATAGTAAGTCGTATAAGGCGCAGGGGTCTCAGTCTGCGAAAAACAAAGTGTTGCCTTATAGTCCACAAGATGTGGTGTTTGTCCTTCATTTACCATTGCTTGCAGTGTAGTATACCAAGGCAAATATTATAGCATTTGGTTTGTTGGGGTGTTCTGTTGTTGTTTTTTCCGTTTGTTTGCCAGTCTCAAGTTGCTTGCTTGTTTGTGTATGAAATGGAAAACGGGACTGGAACTCGGTCTGTGTGTGCGAGAGGTGCATTTATACATGTGTGTGTGTGGTGCGTTTATATATGTGTGCGAGTGTGTTTCAAGAGTTGAGGAAAGAGTGCTGTGTGAGCGACATTGCTTGCTAGACTTTCGTCATTTCTGCCGCTAAGGCAAACTCTGCCAGTACGTCTGTTCGCTTGCTCGTGCCAGTTGCATATTTTTTTCTGTTACTCTTAACAAATAATTTGTACTTGTAGACTATCGCTTGACCTATTGAACCAGTTTTGTTTTGATTTATTTTTTAAGAAAAAGTTTAGCTGTGTGTGTGTGCGCATGTTAAAAACAAGTCTATAGAACAAGAAATATTTTGGGGGCGTGCTGTTTTGTTCTTAGGATCTTGTTTATGTTTCTGTTGTAACTATTATGACCTTTGGTTTTGTTATGTTTATATTGTAATATGTTTTCTGTTGTGTTCCTCAATCATTTAAAAACAATTGTTTTCTGTTATTTTTCTCCGTTTTGTTTTTTAAAGGAAGATTGTGTCTGATTTATTGTTGCATGATTCCACTTCTGTTTTAGCTTGCATGCTAGAGTATTTTTCTACTGTTTTAAGTTTAATTTTTCAAATCACTTCTAATTTAAAACTAGATTATGAAAAAAAAATCCAAGAAACTTTTGGAGGGAGGGGAGACAAGTGTAGATGATGAAAAAAATGTTTGAGTGACAAAAACAAAAAAATAAAATTCTTTTCCTGAAACTTTCGCTCACAACCTTAGGAGCCAAGTAAAAAGAAGTTGCTGTAGTTATCCTCAAATGAAACTATCAAGAAAGATGTCAAAAGTTGATCTTGAAATGCTTTGTCTATAAGTCAAGAAAATCAAAGTAGTTTTCTA
This sequence comes from Phymorhynchus buccinoides, assembly GCA_017654935.2. Lineage (NCBI taxonomy): Eukaryota > Metazoa > Mollusca > Gastropoda > Neogastropoda > Raphitomidae > Phymorhynchus > Phymorhynchus buccinoides. Next base: position 53,578,241 of record CM065688.1, on the reverse strand, counting down.
TGGAATTTTCCCCCCGAGGATGATAAATGCAAAATCTTGCCTGGAAATGTTCTGAATTTACCTCCACTGAATCTATCTTATTAGTTTGTAGATATGTGTTCAATATACATCAATTATTATATCATAGTCTTGTGTATTTTACCAGCACCAGTGTAATACGGTGCTGGTAATAATATGTGATTGTTTCTATTCTTCTGGCATATCATTTGTGTTTACGCTGTTTTCGTAACTTCTGTTAACATATTGGAATAGGATAACAGGAAATGTAATAGCCTTGATATTTATTTCAATATATTTTCAGCTTTCTCATCTGTCCACAATCCCCCCTTCCCTCCCCTTCCCAATCTGCTCCACTTCCTTTGAATGATCAAAACTTGATGTTAATTTTCTTCTGTCTTTCTCCTTTGTAATTTTCTTTTTTTTTTCCCTTTTGTTTGCTTGGGTATGATATTCTCTGTTTCTGTTTGTAATCAATAATATGGGAGTAATACAAAAATAACAGATAATAAAATTTGTGAATGCATGCGTTTCACTGTTTTGATGAATTTTTATAACATAAAAACATGTGTTTTGTTTTCATAAAGAGGCAAAATTCAATATCTTTAAAGATATTGAATAATGGCTTGAATATTTTAGCTACATTTCTTCTGTAATTCGAACTACTGCTCAATAACTACATCAGATTATTTGAGAAAGTTTTGAGGAGTCACACAATGTGTGTAAACCCTATTCATCTTTTTTTCCCATTTAAAGCTGCCCCTCCCCTTCCCTGCTTTTAAAAACAAAATGATTACGGGGGTAATTCATTTTGTTTGTGCATCTCATGTATTCTGCTTATTTCACATTTTTCGTGTGAAGTGTGTTTTCAGCGTGTTTGCAAAGAAGAGATATTTTTCGTACAACTGAAATGAACGAATGATTACTGTTCTCTAATGTGTTCTCAGATACTGTCCATGTGGATAACCACTTCACATTTTCCTGTCAGCGTGAATGAAAAAAATAAAATGTCTACTCTGGAAAAGAACCACTTAAGAAAAAAATGTATTGTGGAAAGAGAATGTGATAATATGATGCACTTTTTCCCCCCCTCCAATTTGAATTGTTAGCTTGAGAGTCGGTAGGTATATATCGATACCTGCAGAGTGTGGCGATTGTCTTACTTTACGTCTTTTATTATTTATTATTGCACAAAATAATGTTGTAGTCCCTCTAATCGCGGTCAAACCGACAAAACGTAACATTGTATGTGGACAGCTGGACGTTCTTTGCTGTGTTCTATGTAGCAGTCGGGCGTCTGTTCGAATTGTCTGCAAGCCGAGTCTCTCTTCATTGAGAATCCTGTGTTTTTGTGTTTTCTGGTTGTTTTTTGTTTTTCAGTAAACGAGGCTGTTTCATTTTTATGGATTATGACAAGAATATCAGGTACAATAAAATAATGATGTACAAATGTGATCTTGGTGGGTGTAGTGTGTGTGTTACTGGAGTGATCGGGAACTAGAAGACATGTCTTAGAGCCCCGCCTCGTTACCGCGCCAGGACTCTCGGCTAATGTTCCTTCTCTTTTCAGGCCTCCTCCAGACCTGCCTACCCATACTATTTTTCCGTATTTTGTACACGATTTTGAGCCCCAGTACTGCAGTACGGTAAATGGAAAATTAATACGGCAAAAATTTGAACTTAAGGTCTTCTAAGATCTGTCATAATCGAGTGTTTTTCGTCATTTCGCATGGCGGTTTAATGTTCTGTAATGTTCCGTTTTGGGGTCTCCTTGCAAAATACAGAATTTTGAGAAAAAGTACGGAATTTTATTTCGTGGAGTACCTAAAAAAGAAATTGGGGGTAGGCAGGTCTGCTCCTCTACTTGGAACAAACTCCCACTTCCTCTCCGTTCTGCCAACTCCCTTTCTTCATTTAATTTTTTTCTCAAAACCACTCTCTTCAAATCATAGCCTGCTCTTTTCTTTTGGAAAGTAATTTTTGTCCCTTTTGTGTGCGTGCGTGCAGTGTGTGGTTGGAAGGGTTTCTTCCGACCAAAACTTACATTTGATTTCTACTCACTCTTATCAAAGGAAAGGAAAACTGGAAAGGTCACAACCATTTTGTCCAACTTGGTTGGATAGTGTGAGGCGGATTTTAGCAATTCTACTAAATATAGAAATGTTTTCAAATAAGGGTTTAACCCTTTCGCCGCCAGCCATTTTCTTTTTTTAACTGGGTTGAAAAGATTTTCATCTGCAAAATTGGGAATTCCTCTGTGACATGTATAACATTAGGCCTAAATCCTTGCCTCACAAAGTTAAGAAATAGGGTCTTTGGATAACAGTCCCTGATTTGATGCCTTTTATTGACATGGGTGTTAAATCACTGTGGTGCATAAATACAACATTGGCGGTGAAAGGGTTAAAGAACTTAACAGCAAACAATACACATACACACGCGCGCACACATTACAGCATGGAAGCAGATCAAAACATTTGAAATATAGTATTTTTACTGTCAGGTTTGTGTTACATGGTGTGTATAGTAAATGGACAAAATACATGGAATATCATTATATCGACACAAAGTACAGCTCACATCTGGGTATATTATAACAACATAAAGCGAAGTAACCGACGACCAAGTTTCAGTCCAAAGCCTGAAGACACGCATCTAGCAGGCAACGCCACACTTTAAAACTACATAAATATCAAAATATATCCATATCCAAGTGATCATTTAATTAGTGGTGTTTTCGTTAAAGGCATCAAAACGATGAATGAACAATTATCTGTTGAATTTGAATATTGATGAAATCTGTTGAGCAAAAAAAAAGTGCATATTTTTCATTTCTATACAATATCCAGATCAAGAAATCAATAACTGTATAACAAATAATTACAGTAGAATCTTTCTTCTCTTAGTCTTACACATAATGTTCAGACCATGTGTTTAGTATTTACAGTGAGAAAGTATTACTTCACCATTAGCTATTCTCTTGAAGATGGTTTCAAAAAAAGGAAAATTTGGGGTATACTTTTTTGTGGCTTGGTATGTTAAGTTTATATATTTTTTAAATCCATCTTGAGCAGCGAATAAATGCCCGTTGATACTGTTTTTCCCTTCTAACGCCAAGTCTTTCAGGTGAGGACTTAAAGCAAGTGTGACCTGTGCGCTTCACGCTCGTAAAAGCCCAGGGCAGTGAAAAGTTGATAAGAGCAGGGAGAAGTCCTGCTGCCTGGTATGTACCAAATTGAGGGCTAGGTTTCCAGAGTTTGCCCACCCTCCCCCCAAAAAAAGGGTGGTGCTGCACTATGGCAACTCGCTCTCTAGGTGGGAACAGCCCGAATTTCACAGAAACATGTCTATGACTTGTAATACAAAGAAACAGTTATGTAATGCTTTAAAAAAAAAAGACACTTGGTTTGTTAAAGACACAACTGGGCTATAAAAGAGCCGATCCCAGGAATCGGGTAGTCAGTTGTGAGTGGGAGAGAGAGAAACAAGCCAGCGACGCTCCTAGCTGCGGGCTTTCGCCTGCGCCAGTTTAGTTCTCCCCTCCTTTTTCGTTTGAAAAAGGATCGTTTCGCTGCGAACGCCAAGCAGAAACTGACATTTTTAGCCTACTGCTTCCTTATATAGTACCGCGCTGGCTTTAAAAAACGAAAGGCAATGAGAGAAGCGTGTGAATGTTGTTCGTTGTACACAGCAGTGCTAGCCTACTGCTTCCTTATATAGTACCGCGCTGGCTTTAAAAAACGAAAGGCAATGAGAGAAGCGTGTGAATGTTGTTCGTTGTACACAGCAGTGCAATACCTGGCTACTCATTTGAGTCACTTTTTTATATATAAAATATGTGTGGCACTGCCAGAAATTATTCCGCACTATAAAAACTTCAGCAGCCTTTGCAATTACCTCAAACAGATGATCGTTGTCATTGCATAGCAAGATAAAACCATCATGAAAATAGAACTACTATATTTTTTGGACTATAAGGCGCACCTGATTATAAGGCGCACCCCCCAAATTTCACACAAAATTCTGATTTTGTTACTATTTTCTTACTATATTATTAGTCGCATTATAATGCGCACGGGTCTCAGTCTGGGGAAAAAGTATCGCCTTATAATCCAAAAAATATGGTAGAAGCAAACTTACACAAGATGTTTTTTGTGATAAAAGAATATTAACTCAAAAAGAGAACACAATACCTACGATTTCCTCATTGCTGCAGAGCAGGAAAAATGACATTTTATACACATTGTTAACTTGCCAACCCACCCAGTCATAAGTTTATGAATAAACGTTCCTCAGGAAAAATAGTTTAACATTTTTAACTCTTCTAGCACCATGGGGTTATTTTTTGACGTTCTTGGTTGTCCGTTGCATCTCGAGCGACAAGAGGAGAGTAACTATATTTTTGAGTGTACATGCGTTGCTTTAACAGAAAAAAAAATCACTGACATAAGCTCTGAAAGTAGACAAACACATGGCATGGTGCTTGGCAGTGAATGCCTTTTGGTGGGAGGGAAGTGTGATGTACTGGGTGAATGTATTCCCCCATGGTGCTAGAACAGTTCAAGCATTTTTTTTTTAACTGAAATTTCTCATTACTGCAAGGTGGAAAAATACCATTCACTTTTCTTTAAACAGCAAACTAAACTCGGAAACCAGTTCATTTCAGGATGATTTTTCTTTGCCTGAGTGCTCCAATACTTTTAACCCAACGGTGACCAGACACAAAACCTGTTAGCCATGCAGGCAAAGAAACGATTCATTGTATAAAAAAAATGATTATAAAAAAAAAGCGACAAAACACAGAATCCTTTGCCCGGTGTAAAACTGGGGCAAAGGACAATGACTAAAATTTTTAGAAGTGGTCGCACAAAGCAGATCGCTCTGAATCATGTCCATAAATTAAAATAGTGTTAATGTTAAATAGTCTTCTAAATCCATTCTATATTGAGGAGTAAAACAAACTTGTAAAGGAAAAAATAACAGTTTGAAAAGGATGAAACTTGAAAACAAATTCAGTGTTGAAACCTTAAAATAAATTGTAGGCAATAATTTGGTTTAGAAAACAGAAACTGAAGGAAATGCTTCAATATCCAATCATAATTGAAAACAATATATTATATCAACAATATCCAATCATAATTGAAAACAATATATTATATCAACAGAAACAGATAATCCGCCAAAATCCAAATTGTAACACCATCATACTAAGCTTCACACCATGACTGACAAAATAGTAATACAAATATATAACAACAGTATCTTGAAGTGCAATAAAAACGGTACCTCTGACCAACATCTCTCAACAACAAAAAATCTATATCAAAGAGCACATAACCATCTTAACACTTTTCGATACAAACATCATTTTCACACAATTAAAACACTATTTACATAATCTTTACAATTGTTAAAAGTTAGTGATATCTTCCGATCTCAACAGAGCTTTCTTCTTTGAGGTCATCTTTTTCTACAATGCTAGTTTCGGCAAAATTGTACTTTAGACACCCTCTCATGTTTACGACTCAATCGCAAAGTCTGGTTCTTTCAGTTTCATGACAAGTCAAGTCAAGTCAAAATGATCTTTATTGACAATAAAGGAATAAGTTAAACAAAACTTTTTTTCATCCTGTTGTCATGACAATAAAAAGGTGTCCCATAGCCTATCGGCCGTAGGGGCAGTGAACTGTTAGAGGTTCACCGTGTCAACGGCACGGCATCATGGAAGGCGGAGCCCATCCCTCTCCTTCCGCCGCCTTTTAACCTTGCCTGAATGAATCAGGTACCCATTCAGTGCTAGGTGGACAGAGGGTTTTCAGGCCAGAACAAAATCCGACTCCAAGCTGGAATCGAACCCGCGACCTTCCGCACCACAGCTGAGCGCTGTAACCACTCGACCACGGGCCCCTTATTATGACAATAACCCTAGGTTGATCCTAACCCTATCCCGAGAACGGCAGAATGTTGACTTCTCAAGGAAAATTTTCAATGTGAAAATTTGATGGTGTCTGAAATACAACTTAGCCCAAACATTCTACTCACACACAAAAGCAAAGCAGGCAGTTTCTAATATCAAGTGACAGCATCATCGACTCCGTCCATGAACTTTGGAATATGAGCAATACTGTTAGAAATTACGAGTTAAAAAAAAAAAAAAAGCAGGGGTTGTCTCACAGCTCACTCGCAGAGTACATATTTATATCGAAGTTAATAACCACCCTGAGATTGCTTAAATTAAAACAAATGCACAGTGCATAGATAGTGTATAAATATATATAAAAGCTTGTAGTAGTAGTAGTAGTACAAAGCAGCATTTCACATACCCAAGACACAAGTTAGTGCAGCTTGAAGCCCCCCATAATATGCACAATCTGAGTTTCATCATCAAAGATTATTGCACTAGATTATCATAGGATGATGACGACAGCACACAGACACACTCATCTGCTTCATTACCATGGTACTGAATGAGTACTGTACATATGTACATCGCTAAGTTCTAACACAGCAGTATCGTAACTTACTAACAAGAGGGCAACACCCTATAAACATAGTCCCAGTCCCAGTTACTAGCAACACCCACACATATATACTCCCCCTCATACACACACACAAAGTAATAAGGGAGACCATCACTACTCACTACACTATGATAACCATACCCCCCCCCCCTCACCCCCACTCACCTCCAAGCCAACTTGACCAACTCCCTCCTTCCACCTCCCACCTTCCCTCCCCTTTTCCTCCCCCCACCCCACAAACTTAACCCTCTTCCCACTACCCAATCGAAAGGGGTGGAGCCAACGTGTTCGCCGTCTGACACACACACACACACACACACACACGTGACAGTTGAGTTGGTTGGCTGGCTGTCGCTGGCTATAAGCCTTCTGAGTAGTAGACAGGCAGTAGTTTTAACATGGCTTGGAAAGTGAACAAAAGGGGGGCCTAAGCTCTAACTGTGCTATTGGCCCTTCAAAATGTCACGGACAGCATCTAGGCACCCTAAAGAATAATTCTGCCAAGTTTCGTTCAGATTGGTTCAGTGGTTTAGGCGCTATGAAGGGGAACATCTTTGGTCACACACAGACGCACACACATACACACAGATAGCAGAGAAACGTACAGCCCTCGTCCCCGTCATAATGTAGTCCCGTTCTTATAAAACTGGACTACAAAAAGCAACAAGGACAAATTTAACCCCTTGACTGCCATATAATGTATCATGTTTAAGACATAGTGAATCAGTGGCTTATTAACTTATAGTCCTGTCAAAAGCTGTGGTCATCTCAGGACTGTGACCACGTAAAGTTCAAACCATGTACAACAAAAATAGAAAATACCTTCGGTTCAAATGAACTTAGTATTTAGCACATTTAACTTAAGACATACCTTCACTTCACTTCAAATCAACTTAGTATTTACTGTATTTTTCAGACTATAACTTATAAGACACACCTGAATATAAGGCACACGCCCAAAATTTAACACAAAATTACGATTTTGTTCTATTTTCTTACTGTTATTAGTCATATTATAAGGCGCAAGGGTCTCACTTAGTCTGGGGGGAAAGTTTTGTCTAATCGTCCGAAAAATATGGTAGTGTGTTTTGGCATAACTAAACTACATCCTGGCACAGATCTACCTCAACCCAAGGGCAATTTTTGTTTTATCTGTATTTCCATCAAGCTTTGCACACCCATAACATGTTGTCGTGTTGCCTGTCTGTCGCTTCCGACAATGACTGCCAGATAGCAGAGGGGGGCAGCTGCTATTCTGGCGGGCTGGGCAACAATTTGTTTATAGTGGAGAAGCCTTGCCCAGGGTACATCCCCACTCTCTCCGCCAAAGGGATTTGAGGACAAGAGTTGGCATTGGGGAAGGTCCCCAGAGGCCAACCAATCCCAGTGGCTGCAGCACAGTGCAAATGCCCCCTAGTTAGAGAGTCATAGTCAAAATCTTCCACGAAAAATAAGCTGTACCATATTCCAATACTGTAGAAGATCATGTATAGTACAACTCTCATTTACTATTGGCCCTTTCTACAGGCTAATGTCAGCCAGTGATAAAAGTCATTGGAGTAAAAGTAAAAGTCCAAAACAACCTTCATATAAAATAACATTATTCACAAACCTATTTTTCCTGTGGTATGTGAATCTGCTCAGAGTAAAAATCTCTAAAACGTGCATTTTCTATCTAAGCAAGGTTGTAAAAAGTTTAAAACGTTCCAACAGGAAGTGATAATTCTGAACGCCATCTCTCTGAAATGACTCTAGAGCCCATTAGAAAATTACTGTTTGATATTAAGAGCTAAAACCAAATATTAAACCTCTTTCTCTCTCTCTCTCTCACACACACACACACACATACACATACATGCACTTGCGCGCATGCACGCACACACGCACACACACACTTCAAAAATGGCATTATATCAAATGGGAGTAGAATATTGTTACGTTGTTACACATCTCATAAACCTTTCAATTTGACAGCATAATTAGGATGGGTTAGCTGATCCACACAACTTTGTGTCTAAGAAATTTAAAGTCATTTCTTTCATGACAAAATAACACCTCTTATAATAATCTTACTTAAGGTTACAATGTGGCCTGCAAAACAGAAGCACCCAAAGAAATTATGAAAGCACAAGTTATTCAGATCTACTCAACAGAAAGAATTATCCCAAAATTGAATCATTGCACGAGCATCCAGAAGCTGTCAAATTTAAAATTTCAGACTTGGAAGTATGCTTCTAGTAGCTAATGGAAGACAAAAAAAAACATGTAAGCCACCAACATAAAATTATTATTGGGTGCTTTGCTTAATGTTACCTCCTTACGCATTTTTTTTTTCTCTTTCTTTTTTTTCTGTCTATTACTTTCACTGAGTTTCAGCTTCCTTGTGGAAAGACAGCAATTGTTTTTCATTTCCCTTCACCATTTTGAGGAGAGATAATTGCAGCTCCCTCCTACAAATTGGTCAAAAGAAATTAAAAAAATTATTATAAAAATAAAACTATTTTTGCCAAGCTAAAAAGACAGGAAGGGGACATTCGGAAATACATGTTGTCAAATTTGTCCTCTATACAACACTAAACCCCCCCCCCCCCTCCCTTCCCCCATCTCCCGCTCTTTTCCAAGTTCTTTTCTCTCCATTAAAAAACACACTCAGCCAAAAATTCATACCAACCTTTGAAATGCAACTGCAGACCATCGTAATAACTCCAATGAAAATACTACTACTAGTAGTAGCCTTCGATGTACAGATCATTTACATTAGATTGGAAACTTTTAAGCTTACCCACACAGACTGCCCCACTTGGTGCGACGATGGTTATTTTACATTCTTTTTACAAACACAGAGTGAAAGCGATGATATCATCTCAGAAAACTACTCAACACAGCTCAATTCAATATTTATAATCAATGTAATCTTGTTTGAGGTGCCATTTTCAAAACCGCCAATATCGAATCAAGTGAACAGGAGTTATGATTTGTAATCATGGTTTCAATTTTATTCTCACGCCATTTCATTTTCACCCACTATAAATTTATGCCATTAATTATGCATTTTAAGTTTCTGCAAACACGTCTGTTCATGTTTATGCATAATCACATTTATTATGTACTTTCTGTGCATTTTCAGTGAATTTAATATAACATAATAATGCCACTTACTCAATAAGCTGTTATTGTTACTCAGCCAATATTGTATAACAGATTGCGCTGACTAAATAAGTGAATGAACACCCCACCCCTTTTTTTTTAGAAAGCAATGTCTATAATAGTGATTTTTGTTTTTAAAAAATCAGCAATTACGAACCTCCATCCCCTTTTCACTGTTCTAACAAAACAAGTCCTCAAACAGAACTACAGTAATCACATGAAAACCCAATTTAATCCAATCATATTAATCAACAGATTTAACAATTTAGTTGCTTTATTATTATGCAAAATAAAAAAAGAATGTTTAAGTATGTGTAGGTAGTAATTAAAAAACTAAAAACAACAGAAAGTCATGTAACATGATGTCTTTTCTGTGTACGAACTACGATTAATAACTTCAAGACAATTCCATCAATAATTAATCCAATGGCAAACCTCAACCAGCTCCAGATCTAATAATTTTCACCCTTTATGATAAAATCTCTATGTAAGATGTATTCCCTTTATTTAAACAGGAAAAAAGTGAGGGAAAAAAAAAAACTTGCTCTGTGTTGAGAATGTGACATTAAAAAGATCTATCCAAATATATATGAGAGAGAGAGAGAGAGAGAGAGAGAGAGAGAGAGAGAGAGAGAATGATTTCCAAACGATCCAACTTTTGACAACAAATTGAACAATGATCAAATCCATGATCTATAAAAATAATATCAAAAACTATGTACAGAAATGATCAAAGAACTGGGGAGGAACAAAACTACATTTCTGGCATTTGAGAATAAGAAACGGCTGCCTCAGAGCTTCCAACTAACTAATAAGTCAGGAAAAAAACAACGAAATAAAAAGTACTGGTACATTTAATGGACAAATCAGTACCTCTGGTGATCTAAGAGATTTTCATTTGACTTTTTTTTAAAAAGGGCAGATTGAAATCAAATATTTATAAAAAAAACTACTTAACTAAAGCTTTTTGTTTCTTGTTTTTAAACCTCTTTTTCTTTTCTTCATAACATTACGAACTGGTTACAATCAAGAATCATCCAACGAGGTAGCATACAATTTTCTTCTCCTTTGTTTAACTCTGTACAATTTCACAACATTTGGAATCTAGTTTTCAAATCACAATCATCAAATTTTATTATTTTTAAATTTTAGTGCACAGGGCTGATGTTTGAATCCAACAGCTATATAAGTAAGTATAACCTTTGATTAATATTGAAAACTTGAATTAATTTTTCTAAAAACATAAAATTAAAATTAAAATAAAAACCATACACACAATAATGAGTTCCACAAAGCAATAAATTAATATCATAAATTCAACAATAATTATGTGAACATATTCTCAGCAGATTCTCCACAAGTCGTTGCATGTTTATTCCTATTCTCTTTCACAAAAACAAATATTGGCCTTAAGTGGCTTAATAATGCAATTAGGGCAGTTTATGAAAATATCAACAATTTGACCACACACAACCCATTATTAAAAAAGCTCTATAAAAGATGTCACATTCTGGATAATGTTTAATAATATCAATACAAGTGTTAGTAACATAGAAACTACACTGTGGAAAGCTCATTATTATGTCAATTATCTATTATATACGTCAGCCGCAAACCATCACCAACATTAAAAATGCAGGGGGGTTGAAAGGGCAGGAGAGAGGCAAACTGGCAGGGCAGAAAACATATACGAATACAACAAAAATGATAGAACCACAAGGTAATACTTTGTTTTCCAATTTTTGATTGTTTCTTTGCACTCGTTTGTACCCTCACATTGTTTCCCGTATGTACAGCAACGCGATCGACGTTCAAGCACTCTCCGCAGCTCTTCCATCTCTCTCTCCCCTTCTTCTCTGCTGCGCTCGCACACACACATTAACACCGTCGCTTCGCACAATTCTTTCAGCTTGTATCACAAAACTTCCACACACTACCACCGCACGTACCGGCAGGTCTACCGGTTGAGCTCACCTGTTACGCTTATAAAAAACTCTCTTTCATTGAGCATCCAGCAAACTTACAAAACAAAAAAATAAAAATTTATTTACAGAGTCCACAACTCAAGTTTTTACCACAGCTGTCTAAATCAGCAACAAAGTGTGTGTGTGTGTGTGTGTGTGTGTGTGTGTGTGCGTGTGCGTGAGGGTGAGGAAAGGAGAAAGCAGGAGAACCAGGAGGGGCTGGGGAAAGGGTGTAGGGCTAGAGGGTTAAAAACGAAGCGTTGAAGCCAAGCTTTCAGCAGCACAGCCACTCTACGCCACCCCTATGTTCTCCTTCAGTGTTTTGTGGTGGGGACCCATGTTGCCCCCCTCCCCCATACCGTGACCCCCGCTGCTCAGCCGCGAAGGGATCATCAACTGGTGGGCGATCAGCTGGGGCGAGTACCGATCCACCGACTCACTGTTATTACCACCACCACCACTACTGTCATTACCACTACCACCACCACTGCTGCTGCCTCCACCACCACCAACGTGCGTCCACAACGGGGAGTTTCCTACACCACCCGAGCACAGTTCTTGAGGCACGCTGCGATGGTTCTCCGACAACGGCTGTGTGGGCTGCGCCAAGGGAGAAACTCCCAGCCCCACTCGCCCCCGCGATGCCACAGGCACGGCCGACGCTGAAGCCGCGGCACTCAAACTCAGGTCCAGATCGAAGTGCTCGCTGTGCCACGAGTAAGGCCGACCTCCCGCCATCAAGCCGTCCGTCATCACACCCGCCGTCTCCACGGTCCCGCAGGTGGACCAGCGGCGAGAATCCGGGTGGTTGGCGTCGCTGGATCGGCGGGTGGAGGCGTCGTAGGAGGAGGATCCGGCGGAGCTGTGTGAGCGGGTCATGAGGTCGTTGCACAGCGCCATGATGAAGGGCAGGGAGTGGGCCTGGCTCTGCTGGCCCAGAATCTCCTCGATGTCCGGGTGCAGGGCCTCCTTCTGGTTCTTCACCGACACATGCGTCGCTTTGGCAGCGCGGCTCCCCGCTTTCACTTTGGCCGGGGTGTTGCGCCTCCCTCCTTTGCCTCCTCCTCCTCCTCCGGTTGATGTTGTCGGGTCTGCCTGACTGTCCTTGGTGTTTGTGTTGATTCCGGCGTCTTCTTCGCTGGACTGTAACAAACCCAGCCACACAGAGGTCTGAATTAATAGTTTCTAAATCTTTTCTAAGAAGTTTTACCTTCCTCTCTCTTTCTCCTCTAAATAAACCTTCCACTCTCTTTCTCCTCTTTATAAATCCATATTTCAACCTATCTTTTATCATAATAGAACCTGCTTTGCTACCTCTATGTTCAAATATGTATGCGTAATAGTATGCCTTGCCATGTTTGCATTCTATGGTCGTGTATGTATCAAGGACAGATTGGAAGACTAGGTGTTGCCTAAAATCTTTATCCTTGAAAAACAAAGTTCAAGTTTTCCTCTGCTCCCATCTTCCATATGAAAAGAGTCAAATGAACAAGAGTTGCGAAAATATATGGGGAAAAAAGTAGAGTAAACAAGTATTGCAAAAATAAATTATTTTAAATTTGTTTCGAAAAAAGGCAGGAGGATGGGCCATAAGTCAGAAAGATAGATGATGACAAGAAAGCAAAGGGAAAAAAATTCAAATTGTTTTGTAATAATGTTTTTCTTCTTGATTGTTTTCTCTCGTAATATTTGTAAAGTGCTCTGAGGATGATTTTTAATCATCGAAGAGCGCTATAGAACAGAAGCTTCATTTATTATCATTATTATTATTATTAAAAGGCAGAGTCAAAGAGAGTGGCAGATTAGAGGAAGTTACAAGCAAAAAACTTCCAGAAGGTGGGGGACTATTTTTACGAAAGACCCCCGGTATCCCCACGGGGAGGGCTATGACATCAAAAATGACATCACACAACCCTCAGTAGGCACGGGGCCAGGCAGGGAAGGGGGCAAACAGACAGGTGAGCATACACAAATCTACCACAATCACATGTGTACAACATGAAATCCACTACAGACTCCACACAGTGAAATAGAACAAAGCTGCCCTGTGCCACTTAGCCTCTCTGTTAGTCTCACCTGCGCGGAATGGTAGCCCCCGACAGCTCCTTCGGCCAGTGACGACGCTGCAACAACACCGCTCAGATCTTCACCCGCCTCTCCCAGACACACACCACCACCAGTACCCCCACTGCTAATCAGGTCACCCTCCACACCCTGCAAAGGCGCTAACACAGGAGGGGGCACACTATTATGAGCGCCATAAGAACTCTCCTCAGTTTTCACCCCCACACTACTATCACCTTGGTCTCTCACCCCCACCATCCCCACCCCAGTGGGAGGCACAATTTCCGTCATCTCCCCGCACGGCTTTGCGTCGGTGTACACATGCCCCATGGTGGTAGCTCCGGCTCCGAGAGTCTTCGGGGACATGAAATGCAGGGGAGCAGAGCCGGGAGTCTGAATGTCCATTCTTGTCACACACGGAAACATCAAACCTCCCGGCAAAGAGGGAGAGGGTTCCGCCGCATGAACAAACCCGCTTCCTAGCACTGTGGTGGGAAGCGCCTGGGGGGTGGGGTTACGCACTGGGGGGGCGGCGTAAGAGAAGGAAGGGATGCGGGAGGTGGGCGTCAACGGGACCTGCCCCGCGTGGTGGTGGGCCAGGGCTGGGGCTGAGAGGGGCGAACTGTCCACACCCACGCCTGCCAAAGCGGCAGAGGCTGACATGGGCGCCGCAAACTCCCCGGAAACGTTTCTCCTCTCCCCACTGCCTTGCACAGTCACACCCCGCTGGAAACTCTCTTGACGAATCGCCGCCTTTCCCGCGATCGCCCGCTCACCCTCGCGCGGAGACGGGAGCTGGGGGTAGGGGGGTTTTCCCGGAGAGGAGGATGGGGAAGGGGTGAGGGACAAGGCCAGGCTTTTGGAAGCCGGGGAGCCACCTTGGTGGAGCTTGGCCCGGTAGCTGCCGGCGCTGCTGGTTGGGGACAGCTCCTGGTAGGGGGGTGGGGAGGCGGGGGACCCTTTGCCCCCGCTGCCGTTGCTGCGGGGGGAGGTTGAGGGGGGGAAGAATTCCAGAGACTGGGGAGGGAGGGGGTTGGGGCTGTTGCTTTGGGGTATGGCCAGGCCCATCTTGTAGCCTGAAATGAGGACAGAAAAAGGACCAGTAACTTGAGAGAAAGACACAGCAAGCTGACAATAAGAACAGAGAAATCAATTGACAAACGTAGCTATTTTCCTTTGAAATCACCTCAAAATCAAGCTGCAGTAACAATTATTTTTGTTTGGTCTGTGCATGCGTTTGTCTCCTTGTGTGTTCTGTTTCACTGACCATGTGTCAGTTTGTATGCACAAAGGCATCCCTGTATGCATCAGTGCATGCTTGGGTGGCTGTGTTCGCTAGTGTGTCACGTGTGCATGAGTAACTGTCTCATGTGCATGTGTAACTGTCTCGTGTGCATGTGTAACTGTCTCGCTTTCTTTTAGATTCGTTCCAGAATTCCATCATTAAAATCACATAGATCAGAAGTGAGATGCCGTCGCCACTCTTCCTTCCAACCTCTACATAAAGCATACCAGACGCCAACCCATCGTCACAACTGTGCTCTATTAGCAAAAGAAAGACATGTGTATGCATAAATGATTAAATATTTAAAAGGTACTCATCCCACGACCTACCCAGTTAACGACACAGAAGAACCAAGTTCTGTCCCGAATTGCCTATTTTCATAGAAGATGGTTCTCATTCATGAAGTCACTTTAAAACGTAATCGATTTTCATATAATCCAGCTCTCAGGGCTGCGTACCCCCTGTTGCAGTTTCCAGGGACAAACTGCTTAAAACCCAGGGACAGAAACTTATTTCCAGGGACAAACATCATGATCTAGGAAAATTTCTGCGACTGAATATTTTGGGGAGTCTTTTTGTTTCTTTTCGGTGTCAACATGCCTCTAAATTCAAGATCTTTTGGTGTTCAGTAATCCAACAGAAAGAAATTTTCAACAGTGCCTGTTGTTTGGGGTGTTCCTGTGCTTAATACTAAGGTCAGCTAACAAGACAAGTGGCTGCTCTACACAATGTCAACAGTGCCTGTTGTTTGGGGTGTTCCTGTGCTTAATACTAAGGTTAGCTAACAAGACAAGTGACTGATCTACACAATGTCAACAGTGCCTGTTGTTTGGGGTGTTCCTGTGCTCAATACTAAGGTCAGCTAACAAGACAAGTGGCTGCTCTACACAATTTTGATTCTACTCAGTTTCCAGGGACGCTAAACAGAAAAGTGGATTCCAGGGACAGGGTGCCCATTTTAACTGTTTCCAAGGACAGATACCTTTTAGGGGGGGGGGTGGCAGGAAGCCCTGAGCTCTAATCCATAAAGCCACTCAAGCATTTTCCTTGATCTCATTCTCACTCATTTGGACTTACTGTCTCTCAGGGTCATTTTGGGATGGCCGGCTGTCCTGTGAAGTGACCGTTGTTTGGGCGGGCCGTCAATCAGGATCTCTCTGCCCGTCTCTGTATCACACACAACACATACACCATACCATTGTTCATGTATTGTCTTCAAAACAGTCAGCCCTGATTACTATCATACGTTACTTGGCCCGCACACACAACACATACACCATACCATTGTTCATGTATTGTCTTCAAAACAGTCAGCCCTGATTACTATCATACGTTACTTGGCCCGCACACACAACACATACACCATACCATTGTTCATGTATTGTCTTCAAAACAGTCAGCCCTGATTACTATCATACGTTACTTGGCCCGCACACACAACACATACACCATACCATTGTTCCTGTATTGTCTTCAAAACATTCAGCGCTGACTACTATCATACGTTGCTTGGCCCGCACACACAACAACACACACACCATACCATTGTTCCTGTATTGTCTTCAAAACATTCAGCGCTGACTACTATCATACGTTGCTTGGCCCGCACACACAACACATACACCATACCATTGTTCCTGTATTGTCTTCAAAACATTCAGCGCTGACTACTATCATACGTTGCTTGGCCCGCACACACAACACATACACCATACCATTGTTCATGTATTGTCTTCAAAACATTCAGCGCTGACTACTATCATACGTTGCTTGGCCCGCACACACAACACATACACCATACCATTGTTCATGTATTGTCTTCAAAACATTCAGCGCTGACTACTATCATACGTTGCTTGGCCCGCACACACAACACATACACCATACCATTGTTCATGTATTGTCTTCAAAACATTCAGCGCTGACTACTATCATACGTTGCTTGGCCCGCACACACAACACATACACCATACCATTGTTCCTGTATTGTCTTCAAAACATTCAGCGCTGACTACTATCATACGTTGCTTGGCCCGCACACACAACACATACACCATACCATTGTTCCTGTATTGTCTTCAAAACATTCAGCGCTGACTACTATCATACGTTGCTTGGCCCGCACACACAACACATACACCATACCATTGTTCCTGTATTGTCTTCAAAACATTCAGCGCTGACTACTATCATACGTTGCTTGGCCCGCACACACAACACATACACCATACCATTGTTCCTGTATTGTCTTCAAAACATTCAGCGCTGACTACTATCATACGTTGCTTGGCCCGCACACACAACACATACACCATACCATTGTTCCTGTATTGTCTTCAAAACATTCAGCGCTGACTACTATCATACGTTGCTTGGCCCGCACACACAACACATACACCATACCATTGTTCATGTATTGTCTTCAAAACATTCAACGCTGACTACTATCATACGTTTAATCAGTGATGTAGCGAGGATCAAAAAGTGATAGAACAAACTGTCCGGGGATAAAAGAAAGCAATAGAACAATGTCCTGGTTCTTGCAGAAATCAATAAGACAAAGCGTGCCAGTGTTAAAATTTTAACCAGACATTTGTCCTGACAGGGGACATTTTTAATTTTAATAGCTCAATTGCCTTTGACCGGGGCCTCGGGACATGACTGGTTTAGCTTCCAACTACTTTTGCAAATATAGCTTCTTCTTTTTTTCTTTCTTAAATAATTTTTTGTTCTTTTTATTCTTTTCGTATCCACTACTTCATTCAGCTAGGTACATTTTTATGCACTTGTTTCCTTTTTTATTTTACTCTTACTATGTGCATGCCAGTCTGTCGTTCCCACCAATAACTGCCAGATAGCAGAGGGGACAGATGCTATTCTGGATGGCTGGGCAAGAGTTTCTTTACAGCATAATGCCTTGCTCACTCTCTTGGCCAAAGGCTTTGATGACAGCTGTAATTGGGGAAGGTCCCCAAAGGTCAACTAACTCCTTAGGACTACCTTATATCACATGTGAAAATCCATGATTAGGCTTAGAAAAATAAAATAATTATTGCAGCATCACAGACTTTTTACAAACACGAATTAAAACTGAAATAACAAGACCAGAAGTCAAAAGATGTTGACACAAATACGTGCAAATCTGACGCCAAAAACTGCCATCTGACACAGTAGGTGTCAAATCAGTTCTCCACCATGGCATAAGGCTGTGTCAGACCAATTGACATAAGCTAGAACACCAAGGCCACATCAAAATGTTGTTATGCTCTGCATGGCTACACAGGGATTGTCTTTAGCCATGACAAGCTCCTAGCATAACATAATCAGTCTTCAAAATCCCCTGAAAACGGTGTTTGGCTGCCCACGTGGCGGAGTAATCAAAAACAGTGTGTAAGCGGTCACACACGTAATGTTCTCATCCGTAGCTGATGAACCTGTACCATAGTGTTCAAGTGCTTCAGCTGTTGGATGATCCCTGGAGTCTTTTAGCCATGGTAAGCCAACAACAACAACAAAACCAGATAATCACGAACATAGCAGTGTTTCAGTAGCACATAAACCACTCCCCCTCCACACACAGACACACAAATACACCCACACCCACAGTACACCCACCTTCCCCGTCATCAAAACTGAGCGCCATCCTGTCGCTGACAATGCCAGAAGTGGTGTTGGAGGAAGCGTCACTGACGGCAGAGTAGCGCTGGGTGGCACCCACCATCCCTGACGCCTTGTTGTTGCCTGGGGACCGTCCGCTGCGATGCCGCACCGGGCCGCATGCCCCGTTCACGTGAAGGTCGCGGGCGTCGCTGTAGATGTATGACTCCTTGTAGCGCTTCTTGTCTGCGGAACAACGAAAAAGTCAAATGAAATTTTTACAATTTCAATGTATTGCATTGCCTTTACCTTCGCAAGTCTAGAGAGTGTAGAGTGGCACAGATTAACACATTCGCCTCATATACAATAAACTCGAGTTCGAACCTGGGTACAGGGAATTTTTCCTCTCACTCTGCACTAGGCATTACGGTCTGAACGTGGAGTCTTTCGGTTGAGATGATGAACCGAGGTCCCGCATGCCCATAACACACGTTAAACCCAGTGGCAACAAAAAAGTTATCATTTGGTCAAAATTTACCCCCCTCCTCCCCCCCCCCCCCTCTTTTCTTCCTCATCAGTCACACAAAAACCGCATGCAAATAAAAAATAAAAATGGGTGGCGTGCCTCTGGCTGCGACACACTCTCCAGGTGGGAGCAACCCGAATTTATAGAGATGCCTCTGTGACTATAAAGTACCAAATACCAAAGAATCCTCCCTCTGAAATTTGGACTGCCCTCACCTGGAGAGCGCATCATGGCTAATTGGCACCACCTCCAAATTCAAAATTCTCTCACACACTTTGAAGGCATTCCATTTATGCATGGGTGCTGAAGCAAAAATGCAATTGCAGAGATCGTTTCCATAGCTCGCCTGCAATCTGGGAATGGGTGAGGAACAGATTACGATTTGACATCATAGTTCTGTTGGCAGACGACAGTTGACACTTTGTAAAGTGACTGTCTAAGTTGCTGAGACATGACAAGTCACATTACCTTTTTACAAGAAATACAAAAGATCTATGGTTAAAATCATATTTTCATGACTAAGATTTTTACTGACATTTCAGAAATACAACTATAAAGTTATAAAGCCGTTCAAATAGAAGATAATAATTAGATCATAAGTGAAATACGATGTCAGTGGATCCAAACATGACTCTCAATTGAGTTTTTCTAAGCAACATTTTTAACATATTCATACGTTTAACATCATAAATATCATTTGGTGAATTGAAATATAGTTGTAACTTACCTTTCTGTGAAGTTTGTAGCTTTCATGACACAAAATTCATGCTGATAATGTTGAATTTAATTCAAATAAGTATGTGTGAATATGACTCGGCTGCCATTTTTGTTGTTGTATTTTCACTTCCGGTGGTTGGAAGACCCAGATTCAAAATGCCCCCAACCACAGTTAACAGATCAACTTTTTTTTTTGGGGGGGACAAAATTTAAAAAATACGGAATTTCCGTCTCAGCAGAAAACTTAATTTACGGATTTCCGTTTATACAGAAGGTACTAGCACCCATGTTTATGTCATATGTGCGTGTTTGCTTTGTATTGCGTTTTTGTTTGAATGCGTTACAAATGCTAACCTGTGTGTGTGCTTTGATTTGATTTCTATCAAGATTCAGTGCCGTATAAATACTGTATGTTGCTGTTTTTGTTGTATTTCCACTCCCAATTTCAAATTTGTAAGGGTTAACTTAACATACGAGAAACTCCACCCCACTTCTCACACACACACACACAGTCAGTCAGTCACACAAGACAGGGGGCCAAAGAGGGCGCCAAAGAAATGTGTCCGCAAATGAGCACTGAGTTATCAACAATCTAGGCCTACATGCCTTAATGCACGATCCTGTAGACTTTTAGATGTAGGTCAGATATCTAAATTTTGCAGACGATTCAAATACTAAAACGACTGTGTCAACGCACAAGTCATTTTAATGAGTCATCTCACCCCCTACTTGAGATTTTTAAGGGAAAATCTCATGCATGGCTAGAGATTCTAGGGTCTGATTTGCGAGATCTAGTGCGTAAATACGCACAATCTCTACGTTTTCAGAAACCCTTTCACTTCCACAACAACCCCCCCATCCTCCCTGGCCCCTGTGTTTCATACCTTCAGCGTCCAGGTGTCTGATCTCGATCAGTTTGGGCTGGATGGCCATCTGGAACTGGTGCGTGGCGCGGCACAGGTTCAGCAGGTACTTGGACGTGCCGTCGTTCTCCGTGTAGTACGCAAACCGCCGGCCCCCCGCGCTCTCCGCAGACCTGATTTCAAACTTCTTTTTCTGTGGAGAAAAACGTAAATGAACATTCAGTCACAACCAGCATATGCAAACCTTCATTGTTGTTGTTTTAGAAAACGTAAATGAACACTCAGTCACAGCCTTCTTCTTCTTCTTCTCCTTCGGCAGCCAACTTCATCAGCCAACTTCATCACGTTGAAGATTCTGCTGCACTTTAAGGGGTAGTACGAAAAAGAGAGAAATACAAAAAATAAAGTACAAAGCGAAATGATAACATTATGGGGAAATGGAAAGAAAATAATGATTGCAAGAGGGTCAGGAAATAACTGAAGTATTTACAGATACACAGTTTACTATGTAGAAAGATATTAATGAGATTCAAAACCAAAGGAAGTTAAATATTTGAAGATTTGATTTGGGAGGGGGGATGGAGGGGGTTGGGGTGGGTGGGTGTGATAGAGGGAAAGACAAATTAAAAGTCATGCCCGAACGTTAAATGCCCCCAGTCTGGCCAGGGACACCCGGGCCCCACATGATGCATGTAGTGTCATGCATATAGTTTACAAGCGAGGAAGTGAGCAGGAATGGTACTTTTTTTCTTGACACCTTACGGAATAGGGCACAATCCTACATGGGATCTAATGACACACAGTTACTCATAATTAATGCCATGACAAATACCCACACAAACAGTATGCACATTCCAGCCGCAACACAAACAGTATGCACATTCCAGCCGCAACACAAACAGTGAAGAAATCCAAACTACAGTTCAAACTTAAGCACTAAAAATAGGACTAATTTATCCACATATTTACTTTTTTTTATATTTATGTATTCTCTCTCTCTCTCTCTCTCTCTCTCTCTGTGAATAATTTATCCACATATTTACTCTTTTTTATATATTTATGTACTCTCTCTCTCTCTCTCTCTCTCTGTGACTAATTTATCCACATATTTACTGGGTTTACTGGGTTCTCTCTGTGACTTATTTATCCACATATTTACTCTTTTTTTATATTTATGTACTCTCTCTCTCTCTCTCTCTCTCTGTGACTAATTTATCCACATATTTACTCTTTTTTCTATATTTATGTACTCTCTCTCTCTCTCTCTCTCTCTCTCTCTCTCTCTGTGACTAATTTATCCACATATTTACTGGGTTTACTGGGTTCTCTCTGTGACTAATTTATCCACATATTTACTCTTTTTTTATATTTATGTACTCTCTCTCTCTCTCTCTGACTAATTTATCCACATATTTACTCTTTTTTTATATTTATGTACTCTCTCTCTCTGTGACTAATTTATCCACATATTTACTCTTTTTCTATATTTATGTACTCTCTCTCTCTCTCTCTCTCTCTGTGACTAATTTATCCACATATTTACTCTTTTTTTTATATTTATGTATTCTCTCTCTCTCTCTCTCTCTCTCTCTCTCTGTGACTAATTTATCCACATATTTACTCTTTTTTTATATTTATGTACTCTCTCTCTCTCTCTCTCTCTCTCTCTCTCTCTCTGTGACTAATTTATCCACATATTTACTCTTTTTTTATATTTATGTACTCTCTCTCTCTCTCTCTCTCTCTCTCTCTCTCTGTGACTAATTTATCCACATATTTACTCTTTTTTTATATTTATGTACTCTCTCCCTCTCTCTGTGACTAATTTATCCACATATTTACTCTTTTTTATATATTAATGTACTCTTAAAGACCCAGCACATCACGTGTCAATATCACGATTTTCACGTGTTTTCCCTCTTATAGCTGGTAAGAAATCTTCCTAGCATAAGAGGGAATGTGACACGTGACGTGGGGGATCTTTAATCTCTCTCTCTCTCTCTCTCTCTCTCTCTCTCTCTCTCTCTCTCTCTCTCTCTCTCTCACCCAGTTCATCATTCTTGCTTATTTATCAAAAAATAGTTTTGTGCCAGAAACTCACATCAAACACAAGTCTTCCGATGTCTTGCCACAGAAATAGGGAAATGAGATTCTTGAACCCAGCATCATCCTGCAACAGCATACACAGAAATAGGGAAATGAGATTCTTGAACCCAGCATCATCCTGCAACAGCATACACAGAAATAGGGAAATGAGATTCTTGAACCCAGCATCATCCTGCAACAGCATACACAGAAATAGGGAAATGAGATTCTTGAACCCAGCATCATCCTGCAACAGCATACACAAAAACAAAAATGTGCTTTCATTTATATCTCTCTTTTCATAATGTCATTCGGGGCAGTTGGTGGTGCCTCGTGCCTCCATATGGGGAGCTGGATGACCCCGCCCCCTCCACAAGTATCTCCCCGTGGGGGTACTGGGGGGGGGGGGGTCTTTCGCAAAAATAGTTCACCCACCTCCTTGAAGTTCTGTGCTTGTAACTTTGACTAGTCTGCCACTCTCTTTGACTCTGCCTTTTCCCTTTGCTTTCTATCATCTACTTATTGGCCCATTCTCCTGCCCTTTTTTCAAAAACTTCTTTAAAATAATTTTTCTCCTTTGAGCTCCTCCGAAATCGGAATTCTAATATCATCTTTTCTCTCTAAAAATGCGTTATTTGTTTCATTATAAAGCATGTAAAAGTATGCAATTTCAAAGAAAACAACACTTTTTTGATATTTTAATTACTTTGGAGTTTAAAAAAGCATTTACAAATGTCAGTTGTGATAAAAGTGTCATGATATCACGCACACACGCACACGCACACGCACACACACACACACACACAAACGCACACAAGCACACACACACAAATGCACCCAAGCACACACACATACACAAACGCATGCAAGCACACACATACACCCACAAGCACATGCATGCACCCACACACATACACACACCACTTCCAAAGTAATGCAGCCACAGGAGGCTGGAACAATGCCAAGAATGACAGAGCTTTTCCAATAAAAACAAAGCATGGGGCAAGACTAAGCAACCAATTATTCTTTTTTTCTTAATTTAAAAAATCTAATAAAAACAAAACTTTGTAATATCCTTAAGAGGGAGAGAAAGGCAGGAAGAAAAGGAAGGTGTGTGTGTGTGTGTGTGTGCATGTGTTGCGTGGGGGTGTGTGTGTGTGTGTGTTATGAGTGTTGTGTGTGTGTGTGTGTGTGTGTGTGTGTGTGTGTGCGTGCGTGCGTGCGTGCGTGCGTGCGTGCGTGCGTGTGTGTGTGTAGGAAGGGGGAGAGGGAGAAGGGGAAGCAAGGGAAGCATAAATTATGATTGCATGAAAAAAGCAGTCTTAACCCTGTCGCCGCCAGCCAGTTTTCAGCCAAAAAATACCTTTAAACTTACCTGGGTAGAGAAAAAAAAGATCTGCAATATTGGGAATTCCTCTGTGAGACAGACATATAACATTAGGTCTATCCTTAACTCCCAAAATTATGAAAATAGGGTCTTCAGATAGCAGGCTCTGATTTGATGCTTTTCAGTAACATGGGTGTTAAACCATTGTGGTGCAAACATGCGACATTGGCGGTGAAAGGGTTTTAAATGCATACACTGAGCATAAAATCATAAACAATATAAACATACAGGCCTATTATTAAACAAATAACAAACAAACAAAAACAAATGGGGACAAGCCAGTCAGCAACATGAAGCCTTAAAAAAAAAAAAAAAACAGAAAACAACAATCGCCCATGGCCTAAGCTACTACTACAACTTATACTTGTACAGACAAACCTCTATTTTAAGACTTCCAAAATGTCCGGAAAAATCGGTCGTAAATTGGAGGGGTCGTATGACGGAGGTTTTCACTGGCAGCCGTAGAAAGAAAAAGTTCAGCACAGTTCATACTCTCTTCTTCATGCACACATACAATGACATATTAAAACTGGATTTGGGTCTTTCCAACTCCATAGGATTGTGCAATCGACGTATTACAGTTTCACTTTGCCGACTTCTGTTAATCACCTCCACTCTCGTCCAAAGTCAGTGGTTTTCTTTTTCAAAGTCAGTGGTTTTCGTGCTTTTCCTACGCTTTCCGCCATCTTTTCTACAACAAGGGAAGCGACTCCGCTTTCAGGCCCTCGACCGTGGTTGTTTCTCTTTGCTCGAAGTCTATGCAGACGACAGCAACGGTCGTAAAAACCAACAAAATGGCGGTCGTAAGTCGCGTTTTAGAGGAAGTCGTTTAAGAGAGGTTGTTTACATAGTAAAATGCATCCGTGCCAACAAATCCGGTCTCAAATGAGAGGTGGTCGCTTAACAGAGGGTCGTAAAATAGGGGTTTGTCTGTACAACACTTGCAGCTTTTATTACTGCTACTATTTCTACAAAACAATCAAACCAAACCAAAACTGATACTAGTTAATCAAAAGAAATCAAAATAAGTACCTTCCCCGTGGGGATACCGGGGATCTTTTGTACAAATAGTTCCCCCACCTTCTGGAAGTTCTGTGCTCGTAACTTCCTCTAATCTGCCACTCTCTTTGACTCTGACTTTTCCCTTTGCTTTCCATCATCTACTATCTTTCTGACTTATTGGCCCATTCTCCTGCCTTTTTTCAAAATAAAAACCTTCTAAATAATTTTTCTCCTTTGAGCTCCTCCGAAATCGGAATGTGTCGGCTGTACGCAGCGGGGAGACTAGTAAAAACTGAAAACCGGACACATGCGTACCTTATCCATTATGGCCATATGGCCTGGGAATGCAGAAGAAGAAAGAAGAAAATAAGTACCATTTATAACAAACACAGTAAACAGTGTCATCTGAGAATATTCTTCTTCTTCTGGCACATACACACACACAAACACTCACACATGCATGCACGCATACAGACACACACACAGACATACCTCGTAGACCTCAATGCCACTGTAGCAGACGGCCAGCCAGATATTGCAGGCCTTGTCTGTCTTCTTCCTGGCGCGCACACGCACACACACACACACACACACACACACACACACAAACACACATACCTCGTAGACCTCAATGCCGCTGTAGCAGACGGCCAGCCATATGTTGCAGGCCTTGTCCGTCTTCTTCTTCCTGGCGCGGTAGAAGTGCATGTTGTGGGCGCCAGCCGCTGCCGAGCACTCCCGCACGTAGCGCAGCTCCGCATCGGTGCGGGTCGTGTTGTGCAGGTCCCCGTGCACCACCGGTGAGTTGCCCGACAGGTACTCCACCCCTCTCTTCTTCACCATCTGACGCACCAACACACAATCGCTCAACTTTGTTAAAAGCTGCAATGTACCGTAAAAACTGGACTATAAGACACACCTGTATATAAGCTGCACCCCTTAAATTGACAAAGTATTAGGTATTTATTCACATATAAGCCGCACCAGTTTATAAGCCGCATAAAAAATTGTATGTGCAAAAACCAACACAAACATAGAAATTCTACTATCAGAACATGAGTATTTAATGCTCTCAGACACTTTAAACATGAGATTTGAATCTTGATTACTAAAACCAGTTTTGAGTCTAAAGAAGCTCAAAATAGGCTGAAGAATGTGAACAGAAAGAGATTTAATCGTACTGATAAATGTAGAATGGAAAAAAAAATCCACAGATAAGCCACACCAGTCTATAAGCAGCATGGGCCAAAGTTGAAGAAAAAAGTAGCGGCTTACAGTCCGCATTTTATGGTACTTTCCATGGTTGGGCCCTGAAGGTTTGCGCAAAACAATGGCAGCAAAATTACATTGTGGAAAATCAGATAATCGAATAAATAAATTGGATAATTCCACTTTGGGGAGGTCAAAATTTAATCCTTCTTTATAGCCAGGCATGGTAATGGAGGAAAATCATTTTTATCTGAAGATATCATTGGGTTTCAGGAGATGTTCTCTCTTGATATAATCAACGCATTAAAAGCCCTTTATGGCGATCAGGAGGCAATGGTCGACTAATGGCGATTTTTTTCACGCCAGAGGGCAGTCAAAGCACTAGGGGCTTATCACGCGATTTTATTAAATTCCCCAACTAAGAATATAGAGAGGATTAGCCCCACACGAGCGTCATGCCCTCTGGCGTGAAAAAAATCCCACCAAGTCTCTCATTGCTCTTGAAGATGAATCTGTAAAACTGTTTTAAGCTTGGGAAAAGGGCATCTCCTTAAGCTTAAACCCCTTCTGACATTTGATTTTCTGCATTCACTTTTCTCTGAATTCAGATAATTCTCTGAAAATGACCACGCCTGAATTAGCTAAACCTTGTTTTTAATCTCAAAATATCAACTGTCTCAACATTTTCTTCCTCTTTGTCGTTGATCACTCACTCAGACAGCCTCCTGTCGTATGAGCGCAGATGCTGCCGTTATGCGCCTAACTAAGAAATAGTTAGGCCCAGCATGTCCGTCTTAAGATAGAGAAAATCTTTGTAAGGATTTCTTGAAAAAGGCATGAGAATGGACTGGCTAGGCAGAAAGACAGTGGATGACGGTAAGCAAAGGGAAAAGGCAGAGTCAAAGAGAGTGGTAGATTAGAGGCAGTTACAAGCACAAAACTTCCAGAAGGTGTTTGCCTTTGATTCATCACAACAGTAAATAGGTAACATTGTTTTAACCCTTTCACCGCCAAAGTCGCATTTTAGCACCACAGTGATTCAACACCTATGTCACTAAAAGGCATCAAACTGGGGTCTATTATCCAAAGACCCTATTGTCTTAGCACCACAGTGATGTAACACCTATGTCACTAAAAGGCATCAAACTGGGGTCTATTATCCAAAGACCCTATTGTCTTAGCACCACAGTGATTCAACACCTATGTCACTAAAAGGCATCAAATTGGGGTCTATTATCCAAAGACCCTATTGTCTTAGCACCACAGTGATGTAACACCTATGTCACTAAAAGGCATCAAATTGGGGTCTATTATCCAAAGACCCTATTGTCTTAGCACCACAGTGATTCAACACCTATGTCACTAAAAGGCATCAAATTGGGGTCTGTTATCCAAAGACCCTATTGTCTTAGCACCACAGTGATTCAACACCTATGTCACTAAAAGGCATCACATTGGGGTCTATTATCCAAAGACCCTATTGTCTTAGCACCACAGTGATTCAACACCTATGTCACTAAAAGGCATCACATTGGGGTCTATTATCCAAAGACCCTATTGTCTTAGCACCACAGTGATTCAACACCCATGTCACTAAAAGGCATCAAACTGGGGTCTATTATCCAAAGACCCTATTGTCTTAGCACCACAGTGATTCAACACCTATGTCACTAAAAGGCATCAAACTGGGGTCTATTATCCAAAGACCCTATTGTCTTAGCACCACAGTGATTCAACACCTATGTCACTAAAAGGCATCACATTGGGGCCTATTATCCAAAGACCCTATTGTCTTAGCACCACAGTGATTTAACACCCATGTCACTAAAAGGCATCAAATTGGGGTATATTATCCAAAGACCCTATTGTCTTAGCTTTGGGAAGTAAGGATGGACCTTATTTCATATATATGTCACAGTGATTTAACACCTATGTCACTAAAAGGCATCAAATTGGGGTCTATTATCCAAAGACCCTATTGTCTTAGCACCACAGTGATTCAACACCTATGTCACTAAAAGGCATCAAATTGGGGTCTATTATCCAAAGACCCTATTGTCTTAGCACCACAGTGATTCAACACCTATGTCACTAAAAGGCATCAAACTGGGGTCTATTATCCAAAGACCCTGTTGTCTTAGCACCACAGTGATTTAACACCTATGTCACTAAAAGGCATCACAATGGGGTCTATTATCCAAAGACCCTGTTGTCTTAGCACCACAGTGATTTAACACCTATGTCACTAAAAGGCATCAAATTGGGGTCTATTATCCAAAGACCCTGTTGTCTTAGCACCACAGTGATTTAACACCTATGTCACTAAAAGGCATCACAATGGGGTCTATTATCCAAAGACCCTGTTGTCTTAGCACCACAGTGATTCAACACCTATGTCACTAAAAGGCATCAAACTGGGGTCTATTATCCAAAGACCCTGTTGTCTTAGCACCACAGTGATTTAACACCTATGTCACTAAAAGGCATCACAATGGGGTCTATTATCCAAAGACCCTGTTGTCTTAGCACCACAGTGATTCAACACCTATGTCACTAAAAGGCATCAAATTGGGGTCTGTTATCCAAAGACCCTATTGTCTTAGCACCACAGTGATTCAACACCTATGTCACTAAAAGGCATCAAATTGGGGTCTGTTATCCAAAGACCCTATTGTCTTAGCACCACAGTGATTCAACACCAATGTCACTAAAAGGCATCAAATTGGGGTCTGTTATCCAAAGACCCTATTGTCTTAGCACCACAGTGATTCAACACCTATGTCACTAAAAGGCATCAAATTGGGGTCTGTTATCCAAAGACCCTATTGTCTTAGCACCACAGTGATTTAACACCCATGTCACTAAAAGGCATCACATTGGGGTCTATTATCCAAAGACCCTATTGTCTTAGCACCACAGTGATTTAACACCCATGTCACTAAAAGGCATCACATTGGGGTCTATTATCCAAAGACCCTATTGTCTTAGCACCACAGTGATTTAACACCCATGTCACTGAAAGGCATCAAATTGGGGTCTATTATCCAAAGACCCTGTTGTCTTAGCACCACAGTGATTCAACACCTATGTCACTAAAAGGCATCAAACTGGGGTCTATTATCCAAAGACCCTGTTGTCTTAGCACCACAGTGATTCAACACCTATGTCACTAAAAGGCATCAACTTGGGGTCTGTTATCCAAAGACCCTATTGTCTTAGCACCACAGTGATTCAACACCTGTGTCACTAAAAGGCATCAACTTGGGGTCTGTTATCCAAAGACCCTGTTGTCTTAGCACCACAGTGATTCAACACCTATGTCACTAAAAGGCATCAAATTGGGGTCTATTATCCAAAGACCCTGTTGTCTTAGCACCACAGTGATTCAACACCTATGTCACTAAAAGGCATCAAATTGGGGTCTGTTATCCAAAGACCCTGTTGTCTTAGCACCACAGTGATTCAACACCTATGTCACTAAAAGGCATCAAATTGGGGTCTATTATCCAAAGACCCTATTGTCTTAGCACCACAGTGATTCAACACCAATGTCACTAAAAGGCATCAAATTGGGGTCTGTTATCCAAAGACCCTGTTGTCTTAGCACCACAGTGATTCAACACCTATGTCACTAAAAGGCATCAAATTGGGGTCTATTACCCAAAGACCCTATTGTCTTAGCACCACAGTGATTCAACACCAATGTCACTAAAAGGCATCAAATTGGGGTCTGTTATCCAAAGACCCTATTGTCTTAGCACCACAGTGATTCAACACCTATGTCACTAAAAGGCATCAAATTGGGGTCTGTTATCCAAAGACCCTATTGTCTTAGCACCACAGTGATTCAACACCTGTGTCACTAAAAGGCATCAAATTGGGGTCTGTTATCCAAAGACCCTATTGTCTTAGCACCACAGTGATTCAACACCTATGTCACTAAAAGGCATCAAATTGGGGTCTATTATCCAAAGACCCTATTGTCTTAGTTTTGGGAAGTAAGGATAGACCTTATTTTATATATGTCACAGAACAATCCCCAATACTGCAGATGGATTTTGTTCTCTACCCAGGTAAACTTAATGGAAAATTTGGCAAAGGTAAAGATGTGCCACCCCCCCTGCATTTTTCGGTTAATTCTATTTTTCCGTTTTTGCCTTTCTTACCATACATAAAGCTGTATTTTAGGAACATATTGAGCTAATAACCTTTTTGGAATACTAACCCTAACCCTAACCCTAGCCCTAAACCTAACCCTACCCCCCACTATGTACTGCAGTACACCGCGATTTGTCACAGTTGTGGTTCGTTGCGTTTTTCCGTCTTATAGGGTTAGGGTTAGGGTTAGGGTTAGGGCTAGGGTTAGGGTTAGGGTTAGTATTCCAAAAAGGTTATTAGCTAAAAATGTTCCTAAAATACAGCTTTATGTATGGTAAGAAAGGCAATAACGGAAAAATAGAATTCACCGAGATAGGTAGGGGGGGTTGACCTTTACCGAAAATTTGGCTGGCGGTAAAAGGGTTAAAGCACATAGCCTTGTACAGGTGGTCATCATCACAACACAAGCCTGCTACCAAACTATTTGTACGAAAGACCCCCTGGTATCCCCATGGGGGAAGTATAGATCTCAAAATAACATTTCAGTCTTTCAATTTTGACTTGCCCTGAATCTCCACTGTATAACAAACAGTATTTAAGGACAATAAAGCGATAGGTGTTTCTGTGCCGTCTGAGACCCCTGCACCTTAAAATATAACTAATATTTTAAGAAATTATAAAATCAAACTCAAAATTGGGGAGCAGCTTCATATGATGCGCTTTGCAGTCTGTGAAACATGGTACTCCAACAACAACCGATCCTAGACATCAGAATGAAGAGAAGAAACAAAAAACACTCACTCATGAGAGTATCGCTTCTTTCTTTTTTTCGTTTCTAAGGGCGCATATCCGCTCCTTTCGATCGTCCTTAATTGCTATCGCGGAGGATTTTGCATATTATGATGCATGAACTAACGATTCCAAATATGGCATTTCCAACAAAAGATCCTAGACGTCAGCATGAATGGAACAAACTAAACGGAAACAAAACATACTCACTCACACTGACTCCGTGACTAAGAGAATAGTGTTGTCAGTAGAGGGGCTTAGTAGGTGGTGTCCTGAACAGGCTCCACTGAACTCCACCGAAGTGACTCAGCAGCAGTGCAGTGTCTCCTCGGTTGGTTGCCTCCTGACGACCTAACATAGATTCGCTCATCTTGGACTGCTGGTCTTGGATTCTGCGACCTGAACAAGCCGACGTGTGGCTGCGAGTTGGGATTCGGAAAGAGCGGCGTGGGGGCAACGCCACTGTACGGCCCAGAAGATGGGACAGCAAATTTTTTTTTTTAAACTACTCACCCATGGTGGGAAGTACTGGGTGGGGTCAAAGTAGCCCTGGCTGTGTTTGTCTAGGATGAAGTTGCCGTGGTCGGCCTGCAGGGCAAAGCCCACCAGCTGGAAGCACTTCTCTTCGTTGTACAGATGGTCGTAGCGAAGAACGTTCTCCCTCAGCTGAAGGTAGTACAGGTGCCGGGTGACTTTCTCCCTGCACAAACATCACAACAACCAGGTAACTTTCACTTCTCTTCGTTGTACAGATGGTCGCAGCAAAGAACGTTCTCCCTCAGCTGAAGGTAGTACAGGTGCCGGGTGACTTTCTCCCTGCACAAACATCACAACAACCAGGTAACTTTCACTTCTCTTCGTTGTACAGATGGTCGTAGCGAAGAACGTTCTCCCTCAGCTGAAGGTAGTACAGGTGCCGGGTGACTTTCTCCCTGCACAAACATCACAACAACCAGGTAACTTTCACTTCTCTTCGTTGTACAGATGGTCGCAGCAAAGAACGTTCTCCCTCAGCTGAAGGTAGTACAGGTGCCGGGTCACCTTCTCCTTGTGATCGTCACAATATAAACCAGGTAACATTTACACCAGTAACATGAACAAATTTAAGCATTGTCCTCGCTTGTACAGGTGATGGTAGCGCAGCACTTTCTCCCTCAGCTGAAGGTAGTTCACGTGTCGAGTCATCTTCTCTCTTATGTTTCATCACAACTCAAAACAGGTAACATGACCAGGTAGTGCAAAAAGCAGTCTGCGCTTACTGTCTGTGTCGGACATTCTGATCAAGGATTCCAGAGTGCACAGGAGAAAATTGCTAGTCTGGAACTCCGGGCTTAAATTCTCTGTATGTGTGTATGTATGTAATTTGTGTGCATGTGCATGAGTGTGAGTGTGTGTGCACCCACTGCTGCTCTTCCGAGAAGGTGTGTGTGTGCTTGTGTGTGTGTGTGTGTGTGTGTGTGCGTGTGTGTGCGTGTGTGCGTGTGTATGTGTCTGTCTGTGAGTGTTTCAATGCTGATTGTAAAGCGCTTTGTGCTCGACAAAAAGCGCTCCATGAATATCCGTTTATTCTCATTATTAATATTATGGAGATGCCTTGCCCAAAGTACATCCATACTCTATCAAGGACTTTGGAGCAGCTGCCATTAGGGATGGCCCTCAGATGCAAACTTATCCCAAAGACTGTAATGCTTCACAGAGTCCCAAGAACCCAATGAATCCCCTTGGCTGAAGCACTTAGATTAAGCGCAATGTCTTAAGAGTCAAAGATGAAAACATAAGCTGTAAAATGATTTCCTATTGCTGTATGACAAAGAGGAGACTCCCACCCAAAATAAATTATAATTTACACACAGGCTAATAAAGTAGTATGTCATAGTTTTATTCTTCTTGATTGCATTCCACTAAATGCACATAGAAGACATTTTTTTTATTTTTTGCTCGTTCAAACCATTTTATCGATTTTGGCAACCGCTCCTCACATCTACTGTGATGTGCGTGCTGGTAAAGTGTGAAAAAGACAGAAAAACGGAAACAACACACTTACCCAACAGAGCATGGTTGTAAGCCCAGTATCCTGTATCCATACAGTTTTTAATGCCGATTACATACACTTTAAAACAGTTTATTAACACACGATAACATCCAAAACATAAAATCCACACACGCGCTTTAAGAGAAAGTTGAAATTTCCCGGAAGTCACAAGATCAGTGCGCAAAGAGCGAGTCCAGTGTCGTCTGCTTGCGCTGCAGACACCTAAGTTGTTATATCGGCCAATCAGAATGCCGCTTACATATCGAGGGGTCAGTCAAGATGGCGATGTTGTTGTCAGCGTGTTCTCGTTCTAGCCAGGTAGTTGTGCAAGAAAGCTTGACTTTGGGATGGCGGTGTGGTTGTAAGTGCGTTCTCGTTCTAACCATGTAGTTTTTGCATAAAAGCTTGACTTTGGGAGTCAATAAATTGTACGTTATATGCAAGTTGCTCGTTGTAGCGAGCTCGTTGTATGCAGAATTATTTAACAAGGAAAAAGAAGGCTTGTGGTCGGGAATTTTGAAACCACTTGTTAAACACGGGCTCTCGTTTAAACCGTACTCGTACTAAATGGGTTTCCCTGTAATTTAAAAAAAAAACGTATTGAAAATATCGAAAGCTTGGGTAAAGAAAAAGAACTGTTATGGATTTGTTCGAAATGTTCTGCTTTGTGTGCTTAAAATAGTTAGCTCTAATCCAAAGCTACCCGTTTCAACAGATACGTCACGGTGACACAGACCACAAAAATGAATGGTGTGCACGACGCACAGACAACCCACCTTAGCAAGACGACTTGATCGACGTAGAACTGAACCCTGAACCACACAGAGAACAGAGGAGTGCTGCCGTCACTGTCCCACCCCTGCAACAGGAGAACATCACCAACGCATTCACATGGGGGCAACTACACAAAATGAAAAAAATGAAAGGCTGGGGTCCAGGGGTAATGCCCCTCTGCAGCTGAAGCAAAAATTGATTTATGAAGGTATTTTAGTTTGCTTTTTCCACAATTTATACAAATGCTTATTTTAAAGTGTTTGAAAAATACAGTAGACACACAAAGATCTTGTTTGACAAATTTTAAAAAAAAGGAACTTCCTTTTCTGGTAGAATTTAAGAACAGGAAATCCTTGTATACCAGGAAAAGTTGCACCCGTGATCATTCATACACTGAAAGGACGTGGAAGAAGATGAGGGAAGTGGTGTGGGGTGGAAGGTTTGAAAGGAATCGTTTGAAAAATTGAGAAAAAATCATTCAACAAATATATACCAAGGAACTACTAAACGAGTGCTTAAATATAATTAAAACCAAAACAAAATTTAAACAAAAACCACCCTCAAAATAAAATAAGCAAACCAAAGCTGTTGGAAGTGGGCTTCGGAAATGTGCCATTTAGTGCAGTCAGCTGCCATGTCCTCCCAAGTCTGCATGGATATTGAGTGATTATTATTTGTATCAGAGCACCTACTTTCAGAATACCTTTAACCCTTTCACTGCCAAAGTCGCATGTTAGCACCACAGTGATTTAACACCTATATCACTAAAAGGCAACAAATTGGGGTCTATTATCCAAAAAACCCATTGTCTTAGTTTTGGGAAGTAAGGATAGACATTATTTTATTTATATGTCACAGAATAATCTCCAATACTGCAGGTGGATTTTGTTCTCTACCCAGGTAATTTTAATGGAATTTTTTGGCTGAAATATGGCTGGCGGTGAAAGGGTTAAAGATACACTGACCCAGTAATATTAAATCCTTTGGGGTTTTTCTGGCCAGGTGTGACCCACATACAAATTCCCCCACCAGGCTGCTCTTCAAAGTCTCATGTCTCGTTTTGAATATGGGAGTCACAGCTGGCCAAAAATAATCCAGGTAAAAATGACCACCTTTGATGCTCAATTTGTGGGTAACTAAAGGAAACTGCGTTGTGCGGTTTCCGTTTATGCAGAACGATTTCTCTCAGTGATCTCTATGCAGTTTTAGACAGAACATTCTTGGGTCAGGGGGTCTTTAATGTCACTCTAAAGGCTCACTCAGTCAATATATATTTATTTACGATCATTCCAACAGAATGAATCTTTATTTTTTCAAATTGGCTTTAACTCTTCTAGCACCATGGGCAAATACATTCTACACTCCCACCAAACGCAAGGACATTCGCTGCCAAACACCCTGCCATGCGTTTGTCTATCTTTAGAGCTTATGTCACCGTTTCTTCCATTAAAGCAACACAAGCGCACTTGACAAAATAGTTATTTATTATTGGTATTTGGTACTTTATAGTCACAGAGGCATCTGTGAAATTTGGGTTGCTCCCACCTGGAGAGCGCGTCGCAGCCAGAGGCTTGTTTTGCATGCAATTTCTTTGTGACTGATGAGGAAGGAAAGGGAGGGGGTTAATTTTGACCAAATGACAACTTTTTCGTTGCCACTGGGTTTAGCGTGTGCTAAGTGCATGGGCACACAGGACCTCGGTTTATCGTCTCATCCGAAAGACTCCACGTTCGGACCGTAAGGCCTAGTGCAGAGTGAGAGGAAAAATCCCCTGTACCCAGGTTACTCCTTTCTTGTCGGTTGAAATGCAACAGACAACCAAGAACATCAAAAAATACATGGCGCTAGAAGAAGAAGAGTTAAAATCTGGAATGTATCAAAAAGAGAACTGGTTTGCCTATAAGTATAAAAATGTACATGTGCTTACAAGTAGTCATGCGAGTTGGCTGTGTGCACCTGTTTGCTCAACAAAACTTCTTTTGCGAAAGAACAATATTCACAGCACAAAAAAAAGGTCTTACCTCTCCTGGACTGGTTTTCCATTTCTTGGGGGCGATCTTCGAGATCTTCTCGTCCAGAACCAAAAACTGGTACTCTTCATCTGAACGCAAACCCGCAAAACATGAAAGTCAAGTCAACTCATCTGTCAAGTCAAGTCAAGTCAACTTTATTATCTCAAGAGCTGAGATTCTAATTTACTAAGAAATGGAAGTACGGGTATTTTCACGAAGAAAAGTTGTTAAACAGTTTGAACCTTTTGTTCCGTGATGAAGGCATTGTGATAATAATGGAGAAATACACAGACAGATAGACAGAAGAAAAAGAGAGAGAAAAAAACCAAACAGAAATGCATGAGATCACAGGATACAGGGAAATGCATCCCATCCTGTCTCACCCTGGCCACAAGCGTGCACAGAGAGAGAGGTTGGAAGTTTTTAAAGACCCACCATGTCACATCTATTTTCCCTCTCTCCCTCTAACAGATTTTTAAAGATTTTTTACCAGCGAGAGAGGGCAAACACGTGAAAACCGTGATTTTTACTCACGGGCATGGTGGGTCTTTAATTGTGGAGGCCTTTGGCCCATTACAATGGGTGAGAACTGAGATACAAACAAAAGTGAAAAAGCATGCATTAACATAATGATAGTGCATCATAACACTAGATAATGTAAACGAATCATGGCAATGGGGGAAAATCATGCATGGTACATCATGAGAGAGAGAGAGAGAGAGAGAGAGAGAGAGAGAGAGAGAGAGAGAGAGAGAGAGAGAGAGAGAGAGAGAGAGAGAGAGAGAGAGAGAGAGAGAGAGAGAGAGAGAGAGAGAGAGAGAGAGAGAGAGAGAGAGAGAGAGAGAGAGAGAGAGAGAGAGAGAGAGAGAGAGAGAGAGAGAGAGAGAGAGAGAGAGAGAGAGAGAGAGAGAGAGAGAGAGAGAGAGAGAGAGAGAGAGAGAGAGAGAGAGAGAGAGAGAGAGAGAGAGAGAGAGAGAGAGAGAGAGAGACCTGCTAAACTTGTTTATTGAGAGAAAAGAATAAGCACACAATGGGCTTGCTTACATCTTGCCCTCAAACAAAAGATGAAAAAGATAACTAAAAATTAATGGAGAATGGGCTAAGTATCATAAGCAAATCTAAGACCACCCCCCCCCCCCCCCCTCCCCCCCCCTTTCTGTTACTCGTTCTACTCACCTCTGAACAGGGCTAAACCGAAGTACTCGGTTTCTCTCAGGTTGAGATGGGCAGTTACTTGGTTGAACACTTCGTAAAACTTCCCTTTAATCTACAGAGAAAGAAAACAGAAGCATGATGAAAGAAGTGAGCGATTGTTACGTTGTAATTTTTTTTTCACGTTTTAAGCACTCCAATATTTCTTTTATTGTATCTCAATCAAAATTCTGTTAGCCGTGACATTAACTGGAATGTTCTACGGATGATATCCGAGTAACGCTTCACAAATATTATTTCAGTCTGTTCATTATACATGTTCCCCCCCGTGGGGATACCGGGGGGTCTTTTGTATAAATAGTTCCCCCACTTTCTGGAAGTTCTGTGCTTGTAACTTCCTCTAATCTGTCACTCTTTGACTCTGCCTTTTCCCTTTGCTTACTATCATCTACTATCTTTCTGCCTTACCGGTCCATTCCCCTGCCTTTTTTCACAAAAAAACACTTTCAAAAACATTTCCTCCAGCCGAAGTCGGACTTGCTGGGCCTAACTGTTTCTGTCTGAGCGATCGAAGAAGAAGAAGAAGAGAAGAAGAATTATACGTGTTCAATGATGCTGATAAAACTAAGCAGTGTTTGTTTAATTGTTGTTTGTTGACGTACCCTGGCTTAAAGACTCCAGGGATCATCCCAAAAGCGGAAGCACTTGAACACTACAGTACAAGTACATCAGCTAGGGATGAGAACATTACGTGTGTGACCGTTTTTGATTACCCTGCCACGTGGGCAGCCACACTCCGTTGTCGGGGGAACTAAGCAGTGTACTAAAACTGATGCAAATATGTCTATCTCTGAGGCTCAAAATTACAGAAGACACACTTTGTTTAAAAACCTTTTTTTTAAAATAAATAATCAAGAGAGAGACCCTTAAAATATCCGGGCGACACCCAACAAAATCTACAGGCATATTTACCGAGCTTATTCCCATCCCTTGATTTTGAAATACTGCTATTAAGAGACAAACCACAGAGACACAATAAACATAAATCTTCTTAGCTGAAATCAAAAAGATATTAAGCAAAATAATAAGACAAAAAACAAGAGGCAAAGCCTGGCTTACTCGCTGTGTTTTATTTTAGATAGATCTAGATGCCAGAGATAGATCTAAATGCCAAATCGTTTACTTTCAAATAAACTCCATACCAACATTTTGCTGGACTCATCAGCTTGATGTGATATATCACCCTACAAAATTTTAAGCAAATCTGTGCAGCGGTTCATGCTATATACAAAAATTCAAGGTCAAAGGTCAAGGTGATCATGGTCACCGAGGTCGACAACACTTTGAATTCCATCTTAAGCTAGTCTATCTGCTTGCCAAATTTTGGGACTGTATCTGCCTGGATATAAAAGATATGGCCCAAACAAATAGTTGATGATGTTCAAGGTCAAAGGTTAAGAGAGTAAAAGTCACTGTAGATGCCAAATCACCTTAGGCTTTGGGGACTTTAACTGCGAAACTGTGAAAGATATGGTCAAGAGAAAAATTAAATGTTAAAGGTCAAAGGTCAAGGTCATTGGCTAATTTCAATATGCAAATCATCTTTCTGGAAAGCTTGCATAAAAATCTATGTGTATGCAAAGTTTGAACAATGAACACCTTGTAGTTCCCGAGAAAAAGCCAAGTTAGCACAGACAGACAGACACACATACAGGCAGACAGACACACATACAGACATACAGACAG
Source organism: Phymorhynchus buccinoides (assembly GCA_017654935.2). Classification (NCBI taxonomy): domain Eukaryota; kingdom Metazoa; phylum Mollusca; class Gastropoda; order Neogastropoda; family Raphitomidae; genus Phymorhynchus; species Phymorhynchus buccinoides. The sequence continues at coordinate 53,539,274 of CM065688.1, read as the reverse complement.
ACAGACGGACATCCAGACACCCGGAAAACCAAAGAAACATGAGAACATAGACTCACTTCGTGTCGTTGACACGACTGAGCCAAAAAACAGCATTAGAATTAGAATTGATATCTAGTTCATTTTGTATTAATAACTTTTAAGAGGCAATTCCATACTGAGTTGGTCTCTTTTTTTTCTAAAATAATGTCCCCCCCACCCCGGAGGCCATCAAAAAGGCTGAAATAATCTTCAGGCTGAAACATCCAGTTCCTTGTTCTTGTTGTTTGCCTATCCTGGCTAAAAGACTCCAAGGATCATCCCAACAACGGAAGCACTTGAACACTATGGTACATTCAAGAGTGCATCACCTACGGATGAGAGCATCACGTGTGCGACCGTTTTCGATTACCCCGCCACGTGGGTAGCCACACTCCCGTGGGGTATCCCAATGCCTGGAGAACGATGACACTCACATCGACATGGACGATGAGCTCCTGCCCTCCCAGCAGGACCACCCCCACCACCTTGCGCTTGTGCTTGGTGCCTGGCGCTCCATCCAAGGGGTTCATGGTACTCCTCTCAGCGCTCCTCTAGCTGCGAGGCTTCTGGCATCGTCCTCGGCCCTTGACACACCTCCTCTCTGCAGGGGCAATACACAACAGTTTGAGTCTGTCATGGTGATCATTGAAATCTGATATGTCTTTCGAGAAAAAACTTGAGAGTGGCAGTGATCTGTTAAGCAGTCTTAGACTTAAGCCAAGGGCCGCCACACACATGCGATTTCTATCAAACTGCGACCCATTTTTCACATGAAATACTTCCGTCTTAAAATAATTCTACTCTTTTCTTTCTGGCTGTTATATCTAGCGTATTCACTATTTAGTTCTAAAATAGTTCTGCGTTTGGATAGTACTATATTGTTTAGGATAAGTTAACAGGCTGTCATAGCACAGCAGTTTTCTGTTTATCCAAGTTTTAGACACAGATTATGATAATATACTTATAAAATAATGTTGGTGAAACTTAGCTAAAGAACTTCTTTTTTTAACACTTGGTTGCACAAAACTATACAGTGTAATATTCATACAAAAGGTGCTGTTTACAACCAGCATAATAACAGCCTGACCTTGTACTGTAGTGTGTTTAAAAGTCATATCACTATTACAGTATAAGTATATGAAAGTAATCTTTTAAATAAAGTAAAATATCCACTCATATTGTCTGCTTTAAAACATCAATGTTTTGACCTGTGTCACATCAGCCCCCAAAACTTGACCAACGATCCATCAAGATGGCTAAATTTATCCCTAAGGAATGTTCACATGCTGTTAATTAGTTCACGAGTCATCAATTTTACAGTCTCCTCTTCCCTCAAACCTGCCCCAAAACACTAGTCACTCTGGCCCCATACATGTGTGTGTTCACACCAACACCCGATTCTGCAATGCCAAACACCGAACAGCTTTCCAAAGAATGCTTTCTCCGTCTTCTGACTCATGCCATCCCCCACTGGCTTAATAAACTCCCCCACTTCTCCGCAATGTTCTGTTTGCCAAATCATCACCATCCTCTTCGTCTTCTTCTTCTTCTCTGCTCCTTCTTTCGGTAATTTACTCTCAAACATTACAAAAAACTGCATTTGTTTTTGTTGCGTTTTTTGGTTGTGATGGGTTTTTTGGGTGGTTGTTTTTTACTGTTGAACATCACCAGACTCCACTGCGCATATTTCAAAGAGCGCAGACAAAAGCCAATGCAATTATAGAGGGGGGCAGGGGGATTGAGAAGAGAGGGATATAAACAGGGAATAGGAGGAGGGAGGGGGGGGGGGGAGAGAAAAACAACCAGGAAAAGGTAAGTAGAGAGGATGTGATGTCTGGAGAGTGGAAGTGGAGGAAGGCAGAGACAGACAAGAAGAAGAAGGAAATAGCATGTAGTCAGAGAGGGTTGGGATTGGGGAGGAAGGAGGGCAGAGAAAGACAACAACAACAAGGGAGTGAATGAAGGGGTCAGACAGCCATCACTGACAGACTGAGGGGCAGGAAGCAGACAGTGGCGGGTAATCAAAGCTGGATCAGTGCGATGCGCCCCTGTCTTTATGTGTCCCCATTTATATCAATGTCCCTGTTTCAATATGTCCCTGTCTCTATCATACATTGATAGAAATGGGACATTGAAAGAAATGGGGACACAGTCTATTTATCCCCATTTCTATCAGTGTCCCTGTCTCTATGTGTCCCTGTCTCTATGTGTCCCTGTCTCTATGTGTCCCTGTCTCTATGTGTCCCTGTCTCTATGTGTCCCTGTCTCTATGTGTCCCTGTCTCTATGTGTCCCTGTCTATATGTCCCTGTCTCTATGTGTCCCTGTCTCTATGTGTCCCTGTCTCTATGTGTCTCTGTCTCTATGTGTCCCTGTCTCTATGTGTCTCTGTCTCTATGTGTCTCTGTCTCTAGACACATAGACAGGGACACATAGAGATGGGGACACACAGAGACGGTAACACACAGAAGGGGACAAATGGGGACGACATTGGGGACACACAGACTAGTCGGGGGCACAGTGAACTAATCGAGGCAAGTGCACACATTCTGCATGGCATAGGGGACAAATAGGGACGGAATTGAGGACACACAGACTAGTGGGGGGCACAGTGAACTAATCGAGGCAAGTGCACACATTCTGCATGGCATAGGGGACAAATAGGGACGGAATTGGGGACACACAGACTAGTCGGGGGCACAGTGAACTAATCGAGGCAAGTGCACACATTCTGCATGGCATAGGGGACAAATAGGGACGGAATTGGGGACACACAGACTAGTCGGGGGCACAGTGAACTAATCGAGGCAAGTGCACACATTCTGCACGGCATAGGGGACAAATAGGGACGGAATTGGGGACACACAGACTAGTCGGGGGCACAGTGAACTAATCAAGGCAAGTGCACACATTCTGCACGGCATAGGGGACAAATAGGGACAGAATTGTGGACACACAGACTAGTCGGGGGCACAGTGAACTAATCAAGGCAAGTGCACACATTCTGCACGGCATAGGGGACAAATAGGGACGGAATTGGGGACACGTAGACTAGTGGGGGGCACAGTGGTACGCAACTAATCGAGGCAAGTGCACACATTCTGCAGGGCATTCCAGGGAGCAGAGTCCCAGACATTATTCACCAGGCTGAAGCAACAACAGCAGAGAGCTAAAAGGAAAGGGGGTGGGTGGGTGGGGGCTCAGGACTGGGCTGGCTGTGGTCCAAAGCCACTTACACAACTATTAGTCTACCACCCAACAAGCAAAGAAGACCCACTATCCCATCTTATTTTCCTGTCCTCCAGAGAATAGAGCAGCATCCTTCCTCTCTTTCAGCTTAACTCTTTGACATTTTGTTTTAAGAAGTCCTCCCCCCCCTCCTCCTCAATTTGTTTACCCCACCCCCCACCCCCCTCCATCTCCATCAACAACAACCTATTCCCCTGTCACTCTTCTTTTTGAGCCCATGCTTCAACCAGAGGGGGAGAGAGAGGGAGAGAGAGAGAGAGAGAGAGAGAGAGAGAGAGAGAGAGAGAGAGAGAGAGAGAGAGAGAGAGAGAGAGAGAGAGAGAGAGAGAGAGAGAGAGAGAGAGAGAGAGAGAGAGAGAGAGAGAGAGAGAGAGAGAGAGAGAGAGAGAGAGAGAGAGAGAGAGAGAGAGAGAGAGAGAGAGAGAGAGAGAGAGAGAGAGAGAGAGAGAGAGAGAGAGAGAGAGAGAGAGAGAGAGAGAGAGAGAGAGAGAGAGAGAGAGAGAGAGAGAGAGAGAGAGAGAGAGAGAGAGAGAGAGAGAGAGAGAGAGAGAGAGAGAGAGAGAGAGAGAGAGAGAGAGAGAGAGAGAGAGAGAGAGAGAGAGAGAGAGAGAGAGATATGATAATGATAATGAACCTTTATTTTACAACGGTAAAAGTATTGACATAGAATAGATTAGCCATTTTTCATACTTGCCATTAGCACAAACATATAGAACATACAAAAAAGAGAGAGAGAGAGTGTGTGTGTGTACATGTGTGTGTGTGTTTGTGTGTGTGCGTGCGTGCATGCACACATGTTTAAAACAACAAATACATTAGGGAAGAGGGGTATATCCCAAAAATTATGAATTTGATAATGTCATGATTTTTTCATAAGGTTTACGTTTTTCCACCAAAGTATTCTACTTCACAGAAAATAAAGTTTCAATGCTGCTCAAAACCCCTGCACACATGCTTTCTCAATCTTACACCACCATACAAAGGCCCCACAGGGCCTATTACCATAAAAACTGGACTATAAGACGAACCTGTGTATAAGCCGCATCCCTTAAATTGACAAAATATTAGGTATTTATTCACATATAAGCCGCATCAGTTTATAAGCCGCATGGGCCAAAGTTGAGTGGAAAAGTAGCGGCTTATAGTCATAGTCCGCATTTTATGGCATGCGACTGTTCATCAACACAATAAGAGCCTAAGACACACACAAACAGCAAAATGCACACACCCTCTCCCCGCTTTCCTCTCAGACAAACATGCTTTTAATACAACAGACTTCTATTTGTAGAGAAATAATAGAAGTCTGTGGCACAATCATGAGTATAATAGTGACAAAAATCATTCTCATTTTAAGTTTAACTTTTTTTTAACTATATCATTCTGATGTTAACTAGAAAACGGCAACTCTCTATTTAAGTGACAAAAATTATTTTCAATTTAACTTTTTTTAAAACAAACATCATCATTTTAACTTCTTCAAAGTCTATGCAACACTTTTTGTGTTTTACAATTTGTACAATCGTTGACATTCCACACCTAAGTATTTAAAGAAAGCAACATTCCAAATCCTGCCATTCCTGTCCAAGGAAGAAGAACAATACCAAAAAAGGACGGGGGGAAACCCCCAAGCCTTATTTTATCTCTTCCGGGAGAGGGGGGACATGAATACGGCCATTGAGGGTCTTTTCAAAAGTCCATTTACAAAGTCACGGCTGTTGAGAAGTGCTCAAGTGCGGTTAGTACAACTTTAAAAGCTGGGCTGCCTACAGGCACCAGCCAGTGGTTGCTTCCTTATCGGTAATGTTGTCTCTAACATGAATTTTTAAAAATCAAGGAAACACACACACAAAAGTGACTTTTAAATCTATGAAGATACATGCAGAATCAATGGGCTGTTGTTGTTGTCGTTGTTAGCTTATCCTGGCTAAAAGACTCCAGGGATCATCCCAACAGCAGAAGCACTTGAACACTATGGTACAGATGCATCAGCTACGGATGAGAATATTACGTGTGACCGTTTTTGATTACCCCGCCACGTGGGCAGCCACACTCCATCAACAGGGGATTTGGGAGACTGATGATGTCATGCTAGGAGCTTGTCATGGCTAAAGACAACCCCCGCATAACTATGCATAGCATAACAACATTCAGTGTTCTAGCCTATGTCAATTCGTCTGACATAACCTTAACCCCTTCACTGTCAGAGGAAAACAGAGACCTGTTAGACTCAATCCTTTTTTAAAAAAAGTTTAGATATATATATCTTTTTTTTCTCTGTCCACTTTTTTCTTCTTTATTTCTGTATCATTCCAGTAGCCTCCTAAAGTTCTACAGCGACAGAATAGTCAGCAGTGACTGTGGTCACTATACAGACAGAAGGAAGAGAGTTTGTCGTTTTCTGCATTCTTTTCTAAGGACAAGATTTCCCGATAATGACATGCATACCAGCCGGTCCCCTTTAAAGAGTTTTTTTGTACTGTGTAGCTTTCTTCCATTTGGAATATAAAGCATTTCGCTCAGCAGTTCGCCTCCATTCATCACCGCTTCATTCATCTACGGCCATTGGGACAGGTGGAGTGGGGGGGGTCCTCCTTTACCTGCCCAGCTCACCTGGGTGGGTCCTACTCCACCTACATTCCTGGTCCCTGCCACTAAAACACTGGAGAGAGAGAGAGAGAGAGGGGGGGGGGGGGGGGGGAGAGAGGAGAGAGAGAGAGAGAGAGAGAGAGAGAGAGAGAGAGAGAGAGAGAGAGAGAGAGAGAGAGAGAGAGAGAGAGAGAGAGAGCAACAGAGAGAGAGAGAGAGACTGAAAATTGAATATTATAAAGCACATTGGCAAAAGGCCACAGTACAAAAATGAGAGGAGGGGGGAGCAAAAAAACCCACAAAGGAACACAACTACATGAATTACATACTCATGATGTCACACTGATATGTCAGAGAGAGGAGGAGGGAGGGGGTGCTGGGGAGGGAGGGGGAGGGTGCAGACTGAGATAGACAGACAGAGACAGACACAGAGAGAGAGGCAGAGACTGAGTCAGGGAGTGAATAGAAGAGTGAGCGAAAGTGAGACAAATAGTCTGTTAAAGACAGGTTCACACAAAGAGAGGTAGCAGAGAGAGACAAATACAGAAGAGAACTGGTAACTCAAAAATTGATAACTCAAAAACACTGGATAACTCAAAATAATGTTTGGGTCTCAGTATAATAATCTCTATGCTAAAATGTCTTTTTAACTCCCAAAAAATATTGGCTATCTCAAAATAAAATTTCAGTCCCTTCAATTTTGACTTCAGAGATTTTTACTGTACAAACGAAAAGAGAGTCAGACAGAGACAGATGGAGAGAGACAGAGGCAGAGACTGAGTGAGAGTGAGACAAGCAGTCTGTTAAAGACAGGTTCACGCAAAGAGGCACAAAGAAAGGTATCTAGCTCTACAGAGACAAACACAAATGATGAAAACAGAGTCAGACACAACAGACAGAGACAAAGACAGAAAGATGAAGACAAGAAGTGAAGAACAGAGAAGGAGAGGATGGAACTAGAAGAATGTAGATTGTAAAGACAGGCAATAGAAAGAAAAGAAATTAAGAAAAAGAGACAGAGAAAAACAGTGAAGAGAGGGAAAAGATGAGGGGTAAAATAAGAAAAAACCCATCATAAAAACATACAATGAAAACACCCGAACGCCCACATTAAACCGTAAATATTGTGAATTTTAATATTCTTTGTCGCATACACCCAACCACGGACCAACAGAGAGAGTAAGAGAACTTAAGGGCCAGTCACACGTCCACTCAAATCGCACGACTGTACAATACGATTCGATCACATGGTCTCGAAGCACGAAGCACATTTCGATGGCTTGGAGTCAAAACGGACTATCTTTAGATAGTCCATTAACATATTATTGAACTTATTACGAAAACTAATAACTTGTATTATAAAAAAAAGACTACTGAAATATAAAAAGCAAAACCACCTTTTTATATTTCTGCAGTCATTGTTTGATACAAGTAATTAGTTTTTGTAATAAATCCAATAATACGTCAATGGACTATCTAAAGATAGTCCGTTTTGACTCCAAGCCATCGATTTGTTGTTCAAGATCACGTGATCGAATCGTATCGTACAGTCGTACAATTTTAGTGGATGTGCGGCTGGCCCTTTAAAGATGAGAGGGGGGAGGGAGAACAAGCAGACTGGGGGGGGGGGGGGGGGGGGGGGGGGGGGGGGGGGGGGAATGGGGGGGGAAAGGGGGGGGGAGAAGGGAGACAAGAAAAAAAACAAGAGGCAGACAGACACATACTGGACAGACAGATGTAGACCTACAGAAAAGTGAAAGGGAGGGGGAAGGGAGGAGGGAGGGGGAGGGGGAGGAGGGGAGGAGTGAGGGGGAGGAGGGAGGGGAAGTGGACTCCCCACCTGAGAGCATGGTCTGTGAAATACGACTTCCCCCAAATGAGACTGTCTGCCTAACGGGGCCTGCTCGTGTTAGTCCAGGAGCTTCGGGGCTCCAACAAAAAATGCAATTAAAGAATGCCACTGACTGAATGCCTGAGATGAAGGAATGCCATATGCAGCGCACCGGGCTTTTATGTTAGTAAAAAGCTTCCCCCAAATGAGACTGTCTGCCTAACCCCCCCCCCCCCCACCCCCCGCCCCCCCCCCCCCCCCCCCCCCCCCCCCCCCCCCCCCCGGAAGGAAGAAGCAAAGGAAAAGTATGGGCACGCCCATAAAAATGAAACCACTTTTTTGGGGATGTTCAAAAAATAATGAGGCAGGATGATACAATCAGAGCAAGAGGTTGAAGAGCTGAGCACGATTGTAATTTATTACAGTGGAACCTCCCTTATAAGAATCAGGGTTTTCATTTTGAAATGAAACAACAGATAAAAGAGTAAAAACAACAGATTAGAACACTTTCGGTCTAAGCTTAGTCACACGGGAAACACATCAGTACACATGAACCTTCGAGGCTCCAACAAAAACAACCGATTCAAAGCCGATTTTAAACGATGTTCTCGATCGGCCATCGGTTAAAAATGAAAACCCTGAAGACTCCCTCCCACATAAGACCTACTTCTCTGAGACATTGCCCTTCTTTGTAAGCATTTAAATTACCTCCCTAATAAGACCCCTCCCTTATAAGACATCATTTTGGATGATTTTTGAAGGTCTTATAAGGGAGGTTCCACTGTATTTAACAAAATTTAAAAAAGAGAAGAGGAAGAAAAAGATATAGCTTATCTTAGTTAAACAATGTTTTCCAACAAGGAATGGCAATTATATTTATAACCAGAAATTCTATATCCCGTGAATTCTATTATTTTTACATTAGGAAACTGATTTCAAATTACTCATTTCAGCAACATTTTTCATACTATCTCACATGGTCACTCTGCAATAGTTAGGGCAGCAAACTTGTTCTAAATGAAAGTTAAAACCGAATAGAATTGAATTAAAATTAGATACAACATAATTATGTGTAAGATCTAGAGAGAGAGAGAAAAAAAGCTGAAGTGCGATTTATTTTTTACAACAAAAGTATGCACGTACGTACATAACGAAATTATTACAAAAATCACACACACACAGACAGTCACACACACACACACAGACAGACACATACACTTACATACATACACACACATCACTTTTTGACTTATTGGCCCATTCTCCTGCCTTTTTTATAAAAAAATCTTCCAAATAATTTTTCTCCTTCGAGCTCCTCCAAAATCGGAATGTGTCGGCTGTACGCAGCGGGGAGACCAGCAAAAACTGAAAACAGGACACATATGTACCTTACCCAAATGATGGCGATATGGCCTGGGAACGCAGAAGAAGAAAAAGATACAATCAGAGCAAGAGGTTGAAGAGCTGAGCGCGATTGCACACACACACACACACACACACACACACACACACACACACACACACACACACACACACACGCGACATTCAATGCTGTACATGCTCATCTCCAAATATGGAAAGTGACGTCATTCCAAGTGACAATGTCAGGTTTTCAGCGAAAGTTTAGAATTTGTATCTTTTAACCTTTCAATCTGAAATTAAACTGACTCTAGCCCTATCTCTGACCCTGACCCAAACCTTAAACCGTCAAATACACACAAAAATAAAACTTTACTAAATACTGAGTGTTCCATGTTTGGAGATGATCATGTGCAGTCTTGAACACCTACTCTCTGTCTCACACACACACACACATGTACACACACACACCATCTCACCCCTCCCACCCACTCACCCCCCACCCCTGTTCCCTAAACACACCCTTCCACATACTCACCATAACCTTGATCCCACCATTCTTTACACACTCTATGATCCCACCCACAATTTAACAATCCAGCCTTTTATAGGAGCCAGGCTCTAATCATGAGCCCACTGATTCCCTCATCAAATGACATACCCCTGTGAAATCCCTACCCCCAGCTGTCAAAAGCGATTTGCCCACCACAATGTCCCTGTACAGTACACTTCACTGCCACCAAGAGGCTGAAGTTAAGTGCCAAACAAGATGGCAAGCCATACCAGTATACTTCCGGTTCTTACAAGGGGAGTGATATCAGTGAACCATAATAATAATAATTTATTTAATATAACGCTAAAATCCACACAGTAGTGTGCTCGATGCACTTTACAAAAGCAACATTGAAAGATTAAAAACATGCATTAAAATCAGCAAGAAAGTCATGCTACCAACATTCCAATGCAAAGAAATAAAGTAACAAAAATAATATGATTCTCACTCACAAAGACATCCACCCTCATCCACCAGCACTGAGACACATGACAAAGAAACAGTCTATTGGGTCTGACACAGTGACAGGGTTGGCCAAAACTACTAGCCCGGTAGCCCAGGGCAAGTAATACTACTACTACTTGTACTAGTACTGTAGTAATAGTATAAAAAATCTGTGGGTGAGCAGACTTTTTCAAAATTCATTAGCCCCATGGCATGGGTGACTGTAAATGTCAGTACTGCACGGTGCTGGATTTTTGCCTCTGAGTCTCTCTCCACACCATCTCTCTCTTCCAATCCACTATCAAAGCAAGTTCAGCTGTCTGCTAACTGCTAAGATAACAACATGCCAGCACTAGGACTGAACAGAAAAGAAAGACAGTCTCCTCAATCCCCCCACCCGTCTCTCTCTCCTCCTCCTATCATATCTCTTCTCTCCTTAAAGTTTCTTTAATTCCCACTCTTTTCTCTTTCTCTCTCCTTTCTTTTCTCTCTCTCCTTCTCTCTTCCCTCTGTGTGTGTGTGCATGAGCGTGTGCGTGTGTGTGTGCGTGCTTGTGCGTGTGCATGTGTGTGTGTTCAGGGATTTTTGCGGTTTTCTTCGGGTTAGTGAAAATGTATTTGGACAAGTTAACGTTTTCAGTAACTCACCCGTGAGGAGAGCGAAATTTTAAAAGCTTAGCCAGACTGAGCCTGGTGACAGTCCATAGGCGGTGAGTCACATGACGTAAATCCATAGGTGATGAGTCACATGACGTAAATTTGTCTCATGATGAACCACGGGCATTACGTAAGTTTTGTGATGGTGATCCCTCCATGCTACAGGCACAGTGCTCACTGCCTAGAGACCAAATCTATCTTTGGGAGTGGTTTTGTGTTTTCAATTCTTTCATTGT
>CM065688.1:53496289-53527843 GCA_017654935.2 Phymorhynchus buccinoides | reverse complement strand
CCTACAGAACTCTCGATACTACTATGTACTTTTGATCAGAGGTGGCTGCATCATTCTTTGATTGGGGTTGGGTGGGTTTTTTTAGATAATCTCCCACCAACTATCTTGTTTGCTTGTTATTAATGTTAAACCTGGGCATGGATTTAAAACATCTGCGACATCTATTCTGTGATCTAAATTCCTTAAAAGTAATGTGGTGATAATAAGATTTGAGTGAGCATTGTTCTGTGATTTTATTTTTTATGGATTATAACATGTGATTATAACATCAGCATTGTGACTTGTACATTGCCAGTTATTTGCAGAGTTTTACTTGAAGAGTTAAATACAAAGAACTTATAAACATAATATTTAATTGTATTTACAGTATTGCCTTCACGAATCATGAATCCCCTGATCAGGATGACTGTAGAGGCGCCTCTGAAGATTTCACAACCAGTCTCTTCCCGGTTCTCTGCTTTCCTTAGTGTGTCTTTCAGCTCCAGGCCCGTCCACTCGCGGGCGTTGTCTTCCCATCTCTTCTTCTGTCTGCCTCTTCTTCTTCCTCCCTGGACTGTGCCCTGTAGGATTGTCTTGGCAAGATCTGATGAACAGTTTTTGTAACATGTCCATACCAGTTCAATTTGCGTCTTTTGACTAGGGTCAGTAGGTCAACATATGGTCCAATTGCATTTTCAATTCACCTTTTGACTTTTTCATTTTTTGTGCATGTAAAAATGTTGGTCTGCTACAATAGAATAACCAGATGCTTGCTGATATTATTTCTTTTTTCTTCACGATTTTTCAATAACTTAATTTTTATGGTTTAATGTGTGTGTGTGAATGCATTTGTGTATGTGTATACATTTGCATGCGTGTGTGTGTGTGTGCATGTCATGCATCAGAATTGTCTGAAGTCCAATCTTCTGAAAACTGTGGTACAAGGGCCACCAAGGCCCCAGACTGTAGAGGGACAACACTGAAATCAGTGTTCTGTATTTGAACATGTAAAAAAAGTGCAATATAAAACACTGAAATCAGTTCCCAACATGGCCCCAAAGGCTTAATGCAGTGAGAAACCACTCTAAAATACAACTTAATAGAAAAGATAACACTCAGTAAAACTGCAACACCTCTGAAAGAAGCAGCCAATCCTCTGTCAGAAATTCTTTATTCTCTGAAAGATCCTCGGACAATTCTGATGCCTGATATGTCTTTGTGTGTGTATGTGCGTTTGTGTGTATACTTTTATTCAGCATATAACCTTTTCAAGGATTGATTTTTTTTTTAAATTAATCATTGCGTAAATCTCATGCATCCATGGTTGCATCTGGTGAAGGCCTTGAGAAGACACCTGGTGGCTAAATTGCCTTTATTGGATGCATTTTGTTTTTGTGTTTTAATTCAAATCATTTGATGATCTGTGTTGTGGTCAACATATACACTGGCTGCCTGTCTCTCACAGGATTCACTACAAAATTGCTCTCATCTGTTTCAATGTAATTTCTAACACCGCTCCTCCATACCTCTGTCAACTCCTTGAGTTATACACTCCCTCCAGGTCTCTCCGCTCCTCTGCTGACACAAGAATATTTCGTGTTCCACAATACCGCAAGAAGTTCCAGGGAGGCCGTGCTTTTGCTTACATCGGCCCCGTGATCTGGAACAGCCTGCCTTTCTCTGTCCGTCATGCTCAAACTCCGTCCTCTTTTAACTCACTCGGGGCGAATGAGCCAGATCCGGCTCATGGCTCGCACAACCGTTTAGGACAAATGGCCCAGATCCGGCTCATAAGAGTTTTCAAGAGGTTTTGATTTCTGGCGTGTAACCAGCTTTCCAGTGGGAAGTCATAACCTATTTTCAGTTTGCTTTGACCTTGCCTCACTTGAAATCAACCAATCATTGCAGACTTTACATTCAGCTTTGGTTGTAGAGGGGGGTCAAAGATCAGAATGTGAAATTTTCCTTCTTTCTATGTGTTAGCTGTTTTCGTCAATAGGAGACAAACGACGAAGGTAAGGAATCTGATATTTTACGATCGTTTAGTGCATGGTGTTGCTAATCTTTTCTGAAAATATTGATGCCTAACTCTTCAGAACTTGTTTTTGGTGATTATTTTACGAACCTAGTCAAATGTCCAGTCCCCACAGAACAAGGGGAAATAATTCGTCCAGTCCCGAGTTAGTTAAGTCTCAGCTCAAAACTCACCTCTTCTTACCCATAATTGCACCACGCCCTGTTTAGTCATGTCTGCATGTAAAGCAGCCTTTGAGTAAGAATGTCTTTTCTATGGGTTTGTGTGTGTGTGTGCGTAGTACGTGTGTGCGTTGTATTGGATTTGTATTTAATACATATATACTTCATATTGTTTTTTGTTATTATTATCTCAAATTAACTCTGTAAGCGCTCTGAGCTCTTTGGAGAAAGAGCGCAACAAATATCCATTATTATTATTATATAAAAGTGAAACAAGCTCCCAATAATGTGATACTGATGTATATACAGAGGCATAGAGCCAGAAGGGACTATCATCCTTTGTTCCTCTTGTGTTAGTACCTTGTGGCTTTCACCTGATGTATGTACAGAGGCATAGAGCCAGAAGGGACTATCATCCTCTGTTCCTCTTGTGTTAGTACCTTGTGGCTTTCACCTGATGTACAGAGGCATAGAGCCAGAAGGGACTATCATCCTTTGTTCCTCTTGTGTTAGTACCTTGTGGCTTTCACCTGATGTATGTACAGAGGCATAGAGCCAGAAGGGACTATCATCCTTCTTTGTTCCTCTTGTGTTAGTACCTTGTGGATTTCACCTGATGTATGTACAGAGGCATAGAGCCAGAAGGGACTATCATCCTTTGTTTCTTTGTTCCTCTTGTGTTAGTACCTTGTGGTATTTCACCTGATGTATGTACAGAGGCATAGAGCCAGAAGGGACTATCATCCTTCTTTGTTCCTCTTGTGTTAGTACCTTGTGGCTTTCACCTGATGTATGTACAGAGGCATAGAGCCAGAAGGGACTATCATCCTTGTTCCTCTTGTGTTAGTACCTTGTGGATTTCACCTGATGTATGTACAGAGGCATAGAGCCAGAAGGGACTATCATCCTTTGTTCCTCTTGTGTTAGTACCTTGTGGCTTTCACCTGATGTATGTCATTTGTTCCTCTTGTGTTAGTACCTTGTGGCTTTCACCTGATGTATGTACAGAGGCATAGAGCCAGAAGGGACTATCATCTTTCTTTGTTCCTCTTGTGTTAGTACCTTGTGGCTTTCACCTGATGTATGTACAGAGGCATAGAGCCAGAAGGGACTATCATCTTTCTTTGTTCCTCTTGTGTTAGTACCTTGTGGCTTTCACCTGATGTATGTACAGAGGCATAGAGCCAGAAGGGACTATCATCCTCTGTTCCTCTTGTGTTAGTACCTTGTGGATTTCACCTGATGTATGTACAGAGGCATAGAGCCAGAAGGGACTATCATCCTTCTTTGTTCCTCTTGTGTTAGTACCTTGTGGATTTCACCTGATGTATGTACAGAGGAATAGAGCCAGAAGGGACTATCATCCTTTGTTTCTTTGTTCCTCTTGTGTTAGTACCTTGTGGATTTCACCTGATGCTATAGTGAAATGACACAAAGTGGGTTGATTAGACGTATTCTTTATAATGGTTTTCAGTAGGTGCTTTCATTTTATATTGGGCAAACGCGTGCTATTGCCGTGCGAGTATGAATGATTTGAAAATGGAAATGTTCTAAAAGTTGTGCTTGATTCTTTTTGAGAGCAGTATGACTTTTGAATGTTTTGATCGTAGAAATGATTTTTGTAAAACGTGGGTGTTTTTACCCGAGAGGGATGACGAATAATGATGGTATTATGTGGGATGAAAATAAAAGGTTATTTTAAAAAAGTGATTGCTTTTGTTTCATTAATGACTCTTGTTCTGTGATTTAAAACTGTTAGCTGGTTTGATAATTATATCAAATGCTCTTACAGTTTATTGCAACAATTTTCAAACAAACTCAGTTCAAGTATGCATCAATTTATTTATTAAAATAAAAATAGCAGAATTTAAGAACACACACACACAATAACATACACATGCACATTCAAACTTCCACAAAGGGCAACCACTCAGACTATAAGTAACACTGACTGTGTACATATCAAGTTGTATAGTTTTGAGTCTTGAAAAGGTAAAAAAAACATACTAGACACACAAAAATCTGTATTAAATTGCTAATACAGTGTAACTCCCACCATGTCATTGATTGTACAACGCATTGCAACAGTTCAAAACTTAATTTTCAAACATAATTCTACAAAATCTTGAAATAGGTCAACAAGTTTTTTGGTTTTTTTAATCTTGTTAGCTAATGGTCACACTACAAGTTGCTATTTTTCTCTCTTTCCCCATGGCAACACAGTGATACGCTAGAAATAAAATGCCTTGCATCACTGTGTTGTCACTGTGCATTGTCATGCCATGAGGAAAGAGCGAAAAATGACAATCTGCATTGTGACCATGAGAAACAAAAAGGTACCGTATTTTTCGGCTCATTTGGCGCTGCTGTGTATAAGGCGAGTAGGGCAATTTTCAAGAAAAATCTGAAAAAATCCCAGTAAAAGGCTTTTATAAGGCCTCACAAAACAAAGTCGAAGTTTGAAGTCCGTACACGTCCTGTAAACGCTTACCGACCGCCATTATTGTTGTCATAAACGAGAGTTGGCTCCCTTCTCAAATAATCAAAACTTCCGTTTTTGCGACTTCCGGTTGTTGTGTTTGGACAATTCTTCGCGAAAACTGGTAGAATTATGGCATTTTAAGCTCTACAACGATGCTTTTTACATCCAATGAAGGGTTGTGGCATCTGTTGGATGGTATCTCGCACGATAACAGGGATTTTGAAGCATTTTAACGTGAGTATTCGTCATATCGGCGACTCGTTACCACTTTCGATGTTGTGACTCACAGTAGACTGTACTGAACACGGCAATCGTTGCCTCTCTTCTCACGATTTTGTTCACTAATAGGGCGCCCCTCGTTTATTAGGCGCATAGGTCGAAATTGGAGAAAAAAAATATCGCCTTATAGTCCGAAAAGTATAGTAAACCAGATGCTGGGGTGAAAAAAGGCCTAACCCTTGTCCTTCCTTCCTTCCGTTCTTTACTTTTGTCTTCTTCCCTCTCAGTCTCCTTTCCTCCTTCCCTTCTATTTGACAGCCAACGTCACCGCTAACTGTTATTCTGTCAATGTTCTCACAGGGATCTAGAGAAAGTAAATTATACTACAAAACACTACCAACCCTCCATGCACTGTAGAAATGTGGCTTGAAAAGGCTTTATAGCTTAAAATGCCACTGTTAATAGTGGTGGATCCATAAAGGATGCCAGTGGTTCTATCCATAATGGGATATAATATTAGATCAAAGAAACCACAAACACCACTAACTGTGTAAAATAAAAGTAAAAGATTGTGCTGGTTTACTACTTTACAAAAAGTAAACCAGCACAATCTTTAACTTTTATTTTACACAGTTAGTGGTGTTTCATGAAGGAGAGAGAGAGGACTCTTCCCATATATTTTTTTTTCCTCCCCACAATATTGACCCACCTTTATTGTTGACTATGGTATCACAGCACTTGAGATCAACGGGAAAAAGAAGAGAAACAACTCAATCAATCAACTATTTATTTATCAACAACATTGAGCACAATTATAGTTTAGTTTAGACCCCCCACCATCAAATTTTGGCCTTGAAATATTTCACTGAGAAGCAACATTCAATCATCCTCAGGAATGGGATAGGGTTAGGACCAGCGGCAAATGTTAAGATCAGCTCCCTCCAGCTGTTCCCGCGTGTCTCAGCTTAACGAAAAAGGTAATGAATGGTGGGCCAACTTCACCCTGGAACAGCGGAGGGAGCTGATCTTAACATTAGCCGGACCAGCCTACGGTTATTGCCTTGAAACTGACCGGAACCAGACTTTGAGATGGAGAGTCTTAAACAATGGGTAGTGTCTAAAGTACAACTTTGCGCAACACAGCACTAGGGAGAAGAGGGAAGAACATCTTCTTCTGCGTTCCCAGGCCATATGGCCATAATGGACAAGGTACCTATGTGTCCGTTTTCAGTTTTCACTGGTCTCCCTGCTGCGTACAGCCGACACATTCCGATTTCAGAGGAGCTCAAAGGAGAAAAAATATTTGGATTTTTTTTTTTTAAAGGCAGGAGAATGGGCCAATAAGTCAGAAAGATAGTAGATGACAGAAAGCAAAGGGAAAAGGCAGAGTCAAAGAGAGTGGCAGATTAGAGGAAGCTACAAGCACAGAACTTCCAGAACAGTGGGGGAACTATTATTTTACAAAAGACCCCTTGGTATCCCCACGGGGAGATACTCATGGAAGGGGCGTATGGAGGCACGAGGCATCCACCCACTACCGCAGAAGGAAGAACAAAAACCGCAAGGAGTGGAACAGATCTGGACGATGTTGGCTATCACAGGGGCTGCAGTAACGTTGAAACGGCAGGGTGGATGTTTGGAATCTGCAAAAGGCAAGCAAAATATAAAGCTCAGATGTGTTAAAAAGAATATGAATATTACGGCCATATACTACCAAAATGATCGTAAAGATTCTTTGTTAATGCAGCAGAATTAAAATTATTCACAAGCATAGCTAACAGATACTGAGATAGGAGCATGCATACACTCACATGCACACTTGTTCATGCATAAAGTCTTGCCCATAAGAAAACCTTACACAAGCACTTTCTTTGCTTTTATTACGATAATCTTACCTTTTTTTTTTACTGCGTCAAATACCCAAACAAAATCATATCGTTATTTGCTTTCTTTTTCTCATCCCAAATTAAATCTGAAATGTTACGTCTTGTTAAAAAAACACTACAGTATTGTATGCCAGTCAGCCGTTTCCGACCATGACTGCCAGATAGCAGAGGGGGCAGATGCTATTCCAGCGGGCTGGGCTAGAATTTGTTTATAGTGGTGATTCCTTGCAGTGGAAATGCCTTGCAATGGAGGACAGCTGGCGTTGAGGAAGGTCCCCAATGGCCAACCCATCCCTTTGGCTGCAGCACCAGAGCCGGTGCCAAGGCCCCCTCGTTTGAGAGTCATAGTCTTCCACAAGAGACTAAACTGTACCATGATTTTCCATTACTGTAGACAATCATCTATTGTACAGCTCTCATGTTACTGTTGGCCCCTACTACAGGCTAATGTCAACCAATGATAAAAGCCATTTGAGCAAAAGGCAAAGACGACACTATAATCCACAAAATGAACCATAACTTACAGACTATAAGGCTCAGCTCACCCATAAGCCCCCCCCCCCAATGTTACACAAACCTCTGATTTTGTTTCTATGATTTATTACTATACAATAATGAGTCTTGTTACAATAATGAGTCGTGCTATAAGGCGCAGGGGTGTCAGTCTAGGAGAAAGGATCCCCATATCGGGAATGAGCAAGACGCAGTGATTCTTTGGTTAACAATAGCGCCTGGCCAACCAAAATGGTGGCTGTTGAGAGAAGGACAAAGAATTCACACCACATATTCGATTTTGAAGATAAGTTTTCATTGGTGACGTCCACGTTTGAGAAACCAAAATGGCGGCATTCACATCATAAACTCGTTCCCGGTAGTCTATAAAATCAAATCCACTTTTTTTTTATGAAGTTCATAAACAAAACAATCGAACAAAAAAACAAAACAACTCAAATGTGTTAAACTTGCAGGGAAAAACCCCAACACAAAACCTTTTCATTGTTGTTGTCGTACCCTGGCTAAAAGACTCCAGGGCTCATCCGAACAAACAAAGCATTGAACACTATGGTTACAAATGCATCAGCTAGGGATGAGAACATTACGTGTGTGACCGTTTTTGATTACCCCCGCCCACGTGGGCAGCCACACTCCGACTTGGGGGGAAAAACTTTTCAGAGTTGAAAGAACTCCCACTCACTTGTAACAAATGGGTCAACTGTGTGGAGACTTCAGCTGGGAGTTCTTGCCCCTGGTGTGTACCGTCAGAAGGGTGTGGTGAAGGGAGAGAGGGGGTGGGGGGAGGATGGGAATGCAGCAGGCCAGCGGTCAACTTCAGCCTCAGACCTAAGCCCACTAATGCTGAGATGAGCGTCGCCTCTCCCCATATGTCGGACACCTTGTCGTCTGTTGAAAATGAAGGACATTTTTGTTTCACTATCAAGAGAGGAGGAGGGAGGAGGGGGGAGACAGAAAATGGGTGGAAGGTGGAGGAGGACAGAAAAAGAGAGTTCAAAAATGAAAATCTTTATAAATACAAAATATTAATACAGTAGAACCTCCCTATAAAGACCTTCAAAAATCAGCCAAAAAAGGTCTTAATAGGGAGGTGGAAACTCAGTAGTCCGGATATGAAGCGGGGGGGAGGGGTAAAAATTGAACATTTGGGTCCCATCTTAGAGGGAGTCTTAATAGGGAAGGTCTTAATAGGGAGGTTCCAGTGTATATCATTGAAGGTTAATAAAAACAACATACAGTATTTATACGGCACTAAATCTTGATAAAAATCAAATTGAAGCGCACACACACGTTGAACATTCATAACGCATTTAAACAAAGACGAACAAGAAGATAACACACACACACACGTTTGAGAAATGGTCCTAAAGGCAAGAAAGAGGAGGGAAAGAGAGAAAGAGCTTCAATGACGGGGAAACAGGTGGGTTTTGAGGTTTGATTTGAAAGCAGAGAGGGTCGGTCGCTGACGGAGGGAGAGCGGAAGTTTGTTCCAGGAGGTCGGTCCTGAGACAGCAAAAGAGCGCCGACCAACAGTTGAAAGCTTATACCTAGGGATCTGGAGAGAACATGAACAACTTCTTTGCACCAAGCAGTACAATACAATGGGAGCAATATCATGCACAGTAATCCAGTGCCATCAACACTCACTTTCTGAGAGACTGCGTAAACTTGGCATGGCGCTTTCGAGCTCTTGAAGAAGGTCTGGAAGAGGATGACTGGCGCTAGCGAGGGTTTCATTGTTTTCAGACAGTCTCTGTAACAATTGTACCAATGCAATTTAGCTAATTGTCTGTAAGTAGGAAGTTAACAGAATACTCATTACAGGTAAGATTTAATGCATGCTGGCACTCATGCACACAGACACAGCTACACACACACACAAACACACTGCACACAAAAACAGACAATCGCACACACACACACACAGACACTGACACGCACACTTATGCACACACATACAGGCCCTTGTTCCTTTTGTAATCTACACATGTTCTTACAGAAACCAGAGTACAGAAATAAAGAAACAGTAAAAGTCATATTGCACAACGTCGGTGAAATTCACAAATCTTGATTTTTGGGGGGTTTGAGTTAGATACATAGTCAGTTCTCTATTTTTTCCCGCCACATTCCACCAAAAGCTCCTATATCTAACGACTTTTTATCTGGGGTAAATGAGGTTGTATAAAGAGAAAAAACCCTCTTAAATCCCATATTCAGATGATACTTAAGGACAAAAGTCTCGTATCTTCGTGCTTTTCAAGTATATCTATTAAAAAAATTTATTTTATTTTTAACAAAATTCAGGACTAAACTTGCAATGTCTTGAACAACATATTCATCATAGTTAATAAATTGTGGTAAACGCGGTTAATTTTTAAAACTTTTTTTCTTTTTTTTTCTTCTCAAAACTACCAAAATCAAGTTACAAGGTTTCTGAATTTCACTGATGATACGTGACTCCATACTTACTGACAGAGCTGTGTAAATGTCCAGCTGTTGATGAATCTTCTCAGCGAAGAAGGTGTTTTCCTCCGGCTCAAACAGGTAGTGTGTCCTAAACAACACAAAATAGATTTTTTAAAAACACCTTGTTAAGGAAGGGAATCATGTGACAGGAAGCAAAGGGAAGTCACTATGATACTTCCGGTAAGGGAAGTTACGTCCCTTTGCTTTTTGTTTATCCATTGCTAGGGTAATGGTTTCCAATTTGGGAAAGTGTTATACTATTGTTAAGTGTTGGTCAGTATGGTTAGAACAGATTGACAGATTAAAAGAAGTTACAATGCTTATGTTCTTCCAGCTAAGCAGTATGTATGCAATGAGAGACTTAGTGCGATTTTTCTCACACCAGAGGGCATGACGCTCGTGTGGGGCTAATCCTCTCTATATTATTAGTTGGGGATAAAGAAAGAGAGAGAGATAGTGAGTGGTCCTACCATCACTCTCTCTCTCACTACGCCCAAGTAAGAAAATCGCGTGATAAGCCCCTAGTGCATTGACTGCCCTCTGGCGTGAAAAATATCGCCATAGGTTGGCCATTGTTTTGAGTGTTGGCAATGTATGGTTATAATAGATTGGGAAACTATCTGTACGAAAGACCCCTGGTATTCCCACAGGGGGATGCAAAGGGATGTCATTATAAACGTGTGACGGGGCGGCGGCGGCTCCCATTCCATTACCTGGTGCTTTGCGACAGCAAGTAAAGCGCGGCGGGCAGGTCCCCAGGGGTGTACAGCTTGTTGATCAGCATCTCCATCACACCCCAACAGCGACCAAACTCATCACACAGGTAGCTCAGGAACATCTTCACAAACATTCCATTACCTGGTGCTTTGCGACAGCAAGTAAAGCGCGGCGGGCAGGTCCCCAGGGGTGTACAGCTTGTTGATCAGCATCTCCATCACACCCCAACAGCGACCAAACTCATCACACAGGTAGCTCAGGAACATCTTCACAAACATTCCATTACCTGGTGCTTTGCGACAGCGAGTGAAGCGCGGCGGGCAGGTCCCCAGGGGTGTACAGCTTGTTGATCAGCATCTCCATCACATCCCAACAGCGACCAAACTCATCGCACAGGTAGCTCAGGAACATCTTCACAAACATTCCATTACCTGGTGCTTTGCGACAGCGAGTGAAGCGCGGCGGGCAGGTCCCCAGGGGTGTACAGCTTGTTGATCAGCATCTCCATCACACCCCAACAGCGACCAAACTCATCGCACAGGTAGCTCAGGAACATCTTCACAAACATTCCATTACCTGGTGCTTTGCGACAGCGAGTGAAGCGCGGCGGGCAGGTCCCCAGGGGTGTACAGCTTGTTGATCAGCATCTCCATCACACCCCAACAGCGACCAAACTCATCACACAGGTAGCTCAGGAACATCTTCACAAACATTCCATTACCTGGTGCTTTGCGACAGCGAGTGAAGCGCGGCGGGCAGGTCCCCAGGGGTGTACAGCTTGTTGATCAGCATCTCCATCACACCCCAACAGCGACCAAACTCATCACACAGGTAGCTCAGGAACATCTTCACAAACATTCCATTACCTGGTGCTTTGCGACAGCGAGTGAAGCGCGGCGGGCAGGTCCCCAGGGGTGTACAGCTTGTTGATCAGCATCTCCATCACATCCCAACAGCGACCAAACTCATCACACAGGTAGCTCAGGAACATCTTCACAAACATTCCATTACCTGGTGCTTTGCGACAGCGAGTGAAGCGCGGCGGGCAGGTCCCCAGGGGTGTACAGCTTGTTGATCAGCATCTCCATCACACCCCAACAGCGACCAAACTCATCGCACAGGTAGCTCAGGAACATCTTCACAAACATTCCATTACCTGGTGCTTTGCGACAGCGAGTGAAGCGCGGCGGGCAGGTCCCCAGGGGTGTACAGCTTGTTGATCAGCATCTCCATCACATCCCAACAGCGACCAAACTCATCACACAGGTAGCTCAGGAACATCTTCACAAACAGAACAAAGAAATCTCCCATATCATGTGCCTTGTTTCGGGCAGAGAATGTTAAACAGAAATTTTATACAGAACACAAAAAGTCTGGTCGTAGTTATGAAAATGGCTGGACTTTCCAAAAACAATTCTGTGTTCATTTTAGGAAAAATGAAGAAAAAAAATCGGAGCAATTCCAAAATGTTCATCTATTTTCGACTTTGTCAAGGTAAGGACAGAACCTGTTCACTATGCTTATAGATTGAATGTTATTTCCTCTCTACTGTTGTCGACAGTTTCTTTATTTCCTGTCTATAAGTTTACTTAAAATGCATATGCACACATGCAAAGAAGCGCGCACACGCACGCACACACACACACACAACACCTTTCCCATCCATCACATACCTTTGAACAGAGACAGGAATTCATCTGACTGATCTGAAAAAAATGCATTGAACTTTTTACTTTAGTATTTAACTTAATGTAAATATTTTCCTTCATACAATTAACCATTAATGAAGAGCAAAGACAATAAGAACATTAGTAAACTAGGTGTCGGTAGACACATGCACAGATAATCAAATAAGTTAATCTAAGCCGGCTGCAACGCTGAATGTATCGTAATATTTTCATCACCTTCCTTCTTCGATCGCTCAGACAGTTTCCTGTCAATTTATGAGCGCAGATGCGTCATGCTGCCATTTATGCGCCTAACTAAGAAATAGTTTGGCCCAGCAAGTCCGCCTTCGGCTGGAGGAAATGTTTTTTTTTGAAAAGTGTTTCGTGAAAAAAAAAAAGGGCAGGAGAATGGACCGATAAGGCAGAAAGATAGTAGATGACAGTAAACAAAGGGAAAAGGCAGAGTCAAAGAGAGTGACAGATTAGAGGAAGGTACAAGCACAGAACTTCCAGAAGGTGGGGGAACTATTTATACAAAAAGAAACCCCCAGAGGCCCCACGGGGGGCTTCATTACAAACATGGTGTATTCAAAAGAAAACAAATGTCTTTGGTACACCTATGATTATGAAAACTTCAAAAACAAAGAGAGAACAGAGAAGAAATGAAACTTGCAGCAAACAGTAGCAGCACCAACACAGAAGGACCGTGTTCTACGGACTAACTCTAAGGGCCTGCTGTGCACATTAGATCCGCAATCAGGAAGTTCCGTACGGACACCCCATTCCCTCCGCATAAGAAATAAGCGGACGTGGAAACTCATCCGCAATCCTATCCGCTTATTTCTGACATAAGTGAATGGGGTGTCCCTACAGAATTTGTGGATTGTGGATCTAACGTTCAAAGGCCCTAAGGCCTGTACAACAAGATACACAATATTCTGATTTTGTTCAGAGAAATAGGCATCACCTCAGGCTGTGTACACACATAAGCGGAGATTCCATGCGGAAACCCGTACGCAATCCATAAGTAAGTGAAACAAAGAAGGGGAAAGATTTGCGCACGTGTCCGAATTTCCCCTAATGCGTACACTTTTATCCTTCTTTCTTCCACTTATTTACGGTTTTCCGTACGGAATTTACGTGTCTAATGTGAACCCGGCCTTAGAGCCTATAAAATACAGTACTGCATTTTACGGACTATAAGGCGATACTTTTTTCCTAGACTGAGACCCCTGTGCCTTATAGTAAAAAAAATAATAACAAAATCTGAAATTTTGTGTAAAATTTGGGAGGTGTGCCTTGTAGTCAGTAAAGTACGGTAGCTTTTTATATTTACCTTTGGGGTTTTCTTGTCCCAGTCCAAGTGTCCGACAAACGTGGTGACGATTCTGCGGATGTCACTGTTCGTCTCCTCAAACAGAACCAGGCAGGACTCAACCACACTGAGAATGGAACCAAAACCAAAGAAATAAACACAAAAATAACATCTATACATGTTAGTAAAATGCAGTGTATGTGTGTATTAGTGTGTGTGTGCGTGGGGTGCGCGTGCATGTGTGTGTCTTGTCTGTCTGTCTCAGTGTTTATCCAAGCCATGGGCAACCATGCAACATGCTCATGTGGGCACACTGAAACAAGCCCGCTGAGCGCTAGTATGCATTACAACGCTGTGTAAAAAAACCCAACAACCAACATATTCTAAGAAATCTTTAGAGAAACAGCGATCTTACATCCATAAGGAGCTGCAAGATTTGTAATTACATGTGTAACAAGCAAGACAAAGAATCTGATTAAATATTTCTTCTATTAAACTTTATTTAAATTTACATTTTCACTAAAGCCAGAAGGTACTACCTGTTCTATCACAAAAGGAACAAACAAAGCTGATTACAGTCGAACTTCATTTTCTGACCACATAAACAACTGGCCAAAACTGTGCATAATTGCAACGTAGTCGTTAAACCGGAGACTCTTTCAATAATAAACAAGAAGAGAAGAGACTGAATAAAACTGTCCTGATCAACCCTTTTTGGAATTCTCATCGCTTCTCGGCCTTTTGACTAAGACAGTGATTCAGGAACATAAATTTTTGTTTATACCATGGTTGGTTTGTTCAGCCCGTCGTACATGGCGAAAGCCGATACACGACGTTAAACTGAACTTCCATCCTTTGCGCTCTGCCCATTTGCCCTGAGGGCTGCACTCCCACCCAGCCTGTCGGTTCTGAGTTATTACCCTGAGGGCTGCACTCCCTCCCAGCCTGTTGGTTCTGAGTTATTACCCTGAGGGCTGCACTCCCTCCCAGCCTGTCGGTTCTGAGAGTTATTACCCTGAGGGCTGCACTCCCACCCAGCCTGTCAGTTCTGAGAGTTATTGCCCTGAGGGCTGCACTCCCTCCCAGCCTGTCAGTTCTGAGAGTTATTACCCTGAGGGCTGCACTCCCTCCCAGCCTGTCGGTTCTGAGTTATTACCCTGAGGGCTGCACTCCCTCCCAGCCTGTCGGTTCTGAGTTATTACCCTGAGGGCTGCACTCCCACCCAGCCTGTCGGTTCTGAGTTATTACCCTGAGGGCTGCACTCCCTCCCAGCCTGTCGGTTCTGAGTTATTACCCTGAGGGCTGCACTCCCTCCCAGCCTGTCGGTTCTGAGTTATTACCCCTGAGGGCTGCACTCCCTCCCAGCCTGTCGGTTCTGAGTTATTACCCTGAGGGCTGCACTCCCTCCCAGCCGGTCGGTTGCACTCCCTCCCAGCCTGTCGGTTCCGAGAGTTATTACCCTGAGGGCTGCACTCCATCCCAGCCGGTCGGTTGCACTCCCTCCCAGCCGGTCGGTTGCACTCCCTCCCAGCCGGTCGGTTGCACTCCCTCCCAGCCTGTCGGTTCTGAGAGTTATTACCCCCCCCCCACCCCACCCCCCCCCCCCCCCCCTGAGGGCTGCACTCCCACCCAGCCTGTCGGTTCTGAGTTATTACCCTGAGGGCTGCACTCCATCCCAGCCGGTCGGTTGCACTCCCTCCCAGCCTGTCGGTTCTGAGAGGTATGGCCCTGAGGGCTGCACTCCCTCCCAGCCTGTCGGTTCTGAGAGTTATTGCCCTGAGGGCTGCACTCCCTCCCAGCCTGTCGGTTCTGAGAGTTATTGCCCTGAGGGCTGCACTCCCTCCCAGCCTGTCAGTTCTGAGAGTTATTGCCCTGAGGGCTGCACTCCCTCCCAGCCTGTCGGTTCTGAGAGTTATTGCCCTGAGGGCTGCACTCCCTCCCAGCCTGTCGGTTCTGAGAGTTATTGCCCTGAGGGCTGCACTCCCTCCCAGCCTGTCGGTTCTGAGAGTTATTGCCCTGAGGGCTGCACTCCCTCCCAGCCTGTCGGTTCTGAGAGTTATTGCCCTGAGGGCTGCACTCCCTCCCAGCCTGTCAGTTCTGAGAGTTATTAGCCCTGAGGGCTGCACTCCCTCCCAGCCTGTCGGTTCTGAGAGTTATTGCCCTGAGGGCTGCACTCCCTCCCAGCCTGTCGGTTCTGAGAGTTATTGCCCTGAGGGCTGCACTCCCTCCCAGCCTGTCAGTTCTGAGAGTTATTGCCCTGAGGGCTGCACTCCCTCCCAGCCTGTCGGTTCTGAGAGTTATTGCCCTGAGGGCTGCACTCCCTCCCAGCCTGTCGGTTCTGAGAGGTATGGCCCTGAGGGCAATAACTCTCAGAACCGACAGGCTGGGAGGGAGTGCAGCCCTCAGGGCAATAACTCTCAGAACCGACAGGCTGGGAGGGAGTGCAGCCCTCAGGGCAATAACTCTCAGAACTGACAGGCTGGGAGGGAGTGCAGCCCTCAGGGCAATAACTCTCAGAACTGACAGGCTGGGAGGGAGTGCAGCCCTCAGGGCAATAACTCTCAGAACTGACAGGCTGGGAGGGAGTGCAGCCCTCAGGGCAATAACTCTCAGAACCGACAGGCTGGGAGGGAGTGCAGCCCTCAGGGCAATAACTCTCAGAACCGACAGGCTGGGAGGGAGTGCAGCCCTCAGGGCAATAACTCTCAGAACCGACAGGCTGGGAGGGAGTGCAGCCCTCAGGGCAATAACTCTCAGAACCGACAGGCTGGGAGGGAGTGCAGCCCTCAGGGCAATAACTCTCAGAACCGACAGGCTGGGAGGGAGTGCAGCCCTCAGGGCAATAACTCTCAGAACCGACAGGCTGGGAGGGAGTGCACCGACCCTCATGGAGGCAATAACTCTCAGAACCGACAGGCTGGGAGGGAGTGCAGCCCTCAGGGCAATAACTCTCAGAACCGACAGGCTGGGAGGGAGTGCAACCGACCGGCTGGGATGGAGTGCAGCCCTCAGGGTAATAACTCAGAACCGACAGGCTGGGTGGGAGTGCAGCCCTCAGGGCAATAACTCTCAGAACCGACAGGCTGGGAGGGAGTGCAACCGACCGGCTGGGAGGGAGTGCAACCGACCGGCTGGGAGGGAGTGCAACCGACCGGCTGGGAGGGAGTGCAGCCCTCAGGGTAATAACTCTCGGAACCGACAGGCTGGGAGGGAGTGCAACCGACCGGCTGGGAGGGAGTGCAGCCCTCAGGGTAATAACTCAGAACCGACAGGCTGGGAGGGAGTGCAGCCCTCAGGGTAATAACTCAGAACCGACAGGCTGGGTGGGAGTGCAGCCCTCAGGGTAATAACTCGGAACCGACAGGCTGGGAGGGAGTGCAGCCCTCAGGGTAATAACTCGGAACCGACAGGCTGGGTGGGAGTGCAGCCCTCAGGGTAATAACTCTCGGAACCGACAGGCTGGGAGGGAGTGCAGCCCTCAGGGTAATAACTCGGAACCGACAGGCTGGGAGGGAGTGCAGCCCTCAGGGTAATAACTCTCAGAACTGACAGGCTGGGAGGGAGTGCAGCCCTCAGGGCAATAACTCTCAGAACTGACAGGCTGGGTGGGAGTGCAGCCCTCAGGGCAATAACTCTCAGAACCGACAGGCTGGGAGGGAGTGCAGCCCTCAGGGTAATAACTCAGAACCAACAGGCTGGGAGGGAGTGCAGCCCTCAGGGTAATAACTCAGAACCGACAGGCTGGGTGGGAGTGCAGCCCTCAGGGCAAATGGGCAGAGCGCAAAGGATGGAAGTTCAGTTTAACGTCAAGTATCGGCTTTCGCCATGTACGACGGGCTGAACAAACCAACCATTGTATAAACAAAAATTTATGTTCCTGAATCACTGTCTTAGCCAAAAGGCCGAGAAGCGATGAGAATTCCAAAAAGGGTTGATCAGGACAGTTTTATTCAGTCTCTTCTCTTCTTGTTTATTATTGAAAGAGTCTCCGGTTTAACGACTACGTTGCAATTATGCACAGTTTTGGCCAGTTGTTTATGTGGTCAGAAAATGAAGTTCGACTGTAATCAGCTTTGTTTGTTCCTTTTGTGATAGAACAGGTAGTACCTTCTGGCTTTAGTGAAAATGTAAATTTAAATAAAGTTTAATAGAAGAAATATTTAATCAGATTCTTTGTCTTGCTTGTTACACATGTAATTACAAATCTTGCAGCTCCTTATGGATGTAAGATCGCTGTTTCTCTAAAGATTTCTTAGAATATGTTGGTTGTTGGGTTTTTTTACACAGCGTTGTAATGCATACTAGCGCTCAGCGGGCTTGTTTCAGTGTGCCCACATGAGCATGTTGCATGGTTGCCCATGGCTTGGATAAACACTGAGACAGACAGACAACACACACATGCACGCACGCACGCAAACACACAAACAAACACACATACACTGCATTTTACTAACATGTATAGATGTTATTTTTGTGTTTATTTCTTTGGTTTTGGTTCCATTCTCAGTGTGGTTGAGTCCTGCCTGGTTCTGTTTGAGGAGACGAACAGTGACATCCGCAGAATCGTCACCACGTTTGTCGGACACTTGGACTGGGACAAGAAAACCCCAAAGGTAAATATAAAAAAGCTACCGTACTTTACTGACTACCAGGCACACCTCCCAAATTTTACACAAAATTCAGATTTTTTGTTATTATATTTCTTTTTTATTATAAGGCACAGGGGTCTCAGTCTAGGAAAAAAGTATCGCCCTTATAGATCCGTAAACTGCAGTACTGTATTTTATAGGCTCTAAGGCCGGGTTCACATTAGACGCGTAAGTTCCGTACGGAAAAACCCTAAATAAGTGGAAGAATGAAGGATAAAAGCTTACGCATATAGGGGAAATTCGGACACGTGCGCAAATCTTTCCCTTCTTTGTTTCACTTATTTATGGATTGCGCACGGGTTTCCGCATGGAATATCCGCTTATGTGTGTACACAGCCTGAGGTGATGCCTATTTCTCTGAACAAAATCAGAATATTGTGTATCTTGTTGTACAGGCCTTAGGGCCTTTGAACGTTAGATCCACAATCCACAAATTCTGTAGGGACACCCCATTCACTTATGTCAGAAATAAGCGGATAGGATTGCGGATGAGTTTCCACGTCCGCTTATTTCTTATGCGGAGGGAATGGGGTGTCCGTACGGAACTTCCTGATTGCGGATCTAATGTGCACAGCAGGCCCTTAGAGTTAGTCCGTAGAACACGGTCCTTCTGTGTTGGTGCTGCTACTGTTTGCTGCAAGTTTCATTTCTTCTCTGTTCTCTCTTTGTTTTTGAAGTTTTCATAATCATAGGTGTACCAAAGACATTTGTTTTCTTTTGAATACACCATGTTTGTAATGAAGAAGCCCCCGTGGGGATACTGGGGGGTCTTTTGTATAAATAGTTCCCCCACCTTCTGGAAGTTCTGTGCTTGTAACTTACTCTAATCTGTCACTCTCTTTGACTCTGCCTTTTCCCTTTGTTTACTGTCATCTACTATCTTTCTGCCTTATCGGTCCATTCTCCTGCCTTTTTTTTTCAAGAAACACTTTTCAAAAAAAAAGATTTCCTGCAGCCGAAGTCGGACTTGCTGGGCCTAACTATTTCCTAGTTAGGCGCATAACGGCAGCATGACGCATTCTGCGCTCATAATTGACAGGAAAACTGTCTGAGCGATCGAAGAAGAAAGGTGATGAAAATATTACGATACATTCAGCGTTGCAGCCGGCTTAGATTAACTTATTTGATTATCTGTGCATGTGTCTACCGACACCTAGTTTACTAATGTTCTTATTGTCTTTGCTCTTCATTAATGGTTAATTGTATGAAGGAAAATATTTACATTAAGTTAAATACTAAAGTAAAAAGTTCAATGCATTTTTTTCAGATCAGTCAGATGAATTCCTGTCTCTGTTCAAAGGTATGTGATGGATGGGAAAGGTGTTGTGTGTGTGTGTGTGCGTGCGTGTGCGCGCTTCTTTGCATGTGTGCATATGCATTTTAAGTAAACTTATAGACAGGAAATAAAGAAACTGTCGACAACAGTAGAGAGGAAATAACATTCAATCTATAAGCATAGTGAACAGGTTCTGTCCTTACCTTGACAAAGTCGAAAATAGATGAACATTTTGGAATTGCTCCGATTTTTTTTCTTCATTTTTCCTAAAATGAACACAGAATTGTTTTTGGAAAGTCCAGCCATTTTCATAACTACGACCAGACTTTTTGTGTTCTGTATAAAATTTCTGTTTAACATTCTCTGCCCGAAACAAGGCACATGATATGGGAGATTTCTTTGTTCTGTTTGTGAAGATGTTCCTGAGCTACCTGTGCGATGAGTTTGGTCGCTGTTGGGATGTGATGGAGATGCTGATCAACAAGCTGTACACCCCTGGGGACCTGCCCGCCGCGCTTCACTCGCTGTCGCAAAGCACCAGGTAATGGAATGTTTGTGAAGATGTTCCTGAGCTACCTGTGCGATGAGTTTGGTCGCTGTTGGGGTGTGATGGAGATGCTGATCAACAAGCTGTACACCCCTGGGGACCTGCCCGCCGCGCTTCACTCGCTGTCGCAAAGCACCAGGTAATGGAATGTTTGTGAAGATGTTCCTGAGCTACCTGTGTGATGAGTTTGGTCGCTGTTGGGATGTGATGGAGATGCTGATCAACAAGCTGTACACCCCTGGGGACCTGCCCGCCGCGCTTCACTCGCTGTCGCAAAGCACCAGGTAATGGAATGTTTGTGAAGATGTTCCTGAGCTACCTGTGTGATGAGTTTGGTCGCTGTTGGGGTGTGATGGAGATGCTGATCAACAAGCTGTACACCCCTGGGGACCTGCCCGCCGCGCTTCACTCGCTGTCGCAAAGCACCAGGTAATGGAATGTTTGTGAAGATGTTCCTGAGCTACCTGTGTGATGAGTTTGGTCGCTGTTGGGGTGTGATGGAGATGCTGATCAACAAGCTGTACACCCCTGGGGACCTGCCCGCCGCGCTTCACTCGCTGTCGCAAAGCACCAGGTAATGGAATGTTTGTGAAGATGTTCCTGAGCTACCTGTGTGATGAGTTTGGTCGCTGTTGGGGTGTGATGGAGATGCTGATCAACAAGCTGTACACCCCTGGGGACCTGCCCGCCGCGCTTCACTCGCTGTCGCAAAGCACCAGGTAATGGAATGTTTGTGAAGATGTTCCTGAGCTACCTGTGCGATGAGTTTGGTCGCTGTTGGGATGTGATGGAGATGCTGATCAACAAGCTGTACACCCCTGGGGACCTGCCCGCCGCGCTTCACTCGCTGTCGCAAAGCACCAGGTAATGGAATGTTTGTGAAGATGTTCCTGAGCTACCTGTGTGATGAGTTTGGTCGCTGTTGGGGTGTGATGGAGATGCTGATCAACAAGCTGTACACCCCTGGGGACCTGCCCGCCGCGCTTTACTTGCTGTCGCAAAGCACCAGGTAATGGAATGTTTGTGAAGATGTTCCTGAGCTACCTGTGTGATGAGTTTGGTCGCTGTTGGGGTGTGATGGAGATGCTGATCAACAAGCTGTACACCCCTGGGGACCTGCCCGCCGCGCTTTACTTGCTGTCGCAAAGCACCAGGTAATGGAATGGGAGCCGCCGCCGCCCCGTCACACGTTTATAATGACATCCCTTTGCATCCCCCTGTGGGAATACCAGGGGTCTTTCGTACAGTTCTTTAGTTTACCAATCTATTATAACCATACATTGCCAACACTCCAAAACAATGGCCACCTATGGCGATATTTTTCACGCCAGAGGGCAGTCAATGCACTAGGGGCTTATCACGCGATTTTCTTACTTGGGCGTAGTGAGAGAGAGAGTGATGGTAGGACCACTCACTGTCTCTCTCTCTTTCTTTATCCCCAACTAATAATATAGAGAGGATTAGTCCCACACGAGCGTCATGCCCTCTGGCATGAAAAAAATCGCACTAAGTCTCTCATTGCATACATACTGCTTAGCTGGAAGAACATAAGCATTGTAACTTCTTTTAATCTGTCAATCTGTTCTAACCATACTGACCAACACTTAACAATAGCATAACACTTTCCCAAGTTGGAAACCATTACCCTAGCAATGGATAAACAAAAAGCAAAGGGACGTAACTTCCCTTAGCGGAAGTATCATAGTGACTTCCCTTTGCTTCCTGTCACATGATTCCCTTCCTTAACAAGGTGTTTTTAAAAAATCTATTTTGTGTTGTTTAGGACACACTACCTGTTTGAGCCGGAGGAAAACACCTTCTTCGCTGAGAAGATTCATCAACAGCTGGACATTTACACAGCTCTGTCAGTAAGTATGGAGTCACGTATCATCAGTGAAATTCAGAAACCTTGTAACTTGATTTTGGTAGTTTTGAGAAGAAGAAAAAAAAGAAAAAAAGTTTTAAAAATTAACTGCATTTACCACAATTTATTAACTATGATGAATATGTTGTTCAAGACATTGCAAGTTTAGTCCTGCATTTTGTTAAAATTACCTCTTTTTTTAAATATATACTTGAAAAGCACGAAGATACGAGACTTTTGTCCTTAAGTAGATCTGAATTTGGGATTTATGAGGTTTTTTTCTATTTATACAACCTCATTTACCCCAGATAAAAAGTCGTTAGAGATACGAGGTTTTGGTGGAATGTGGCGGGAAAAAAATAGAGAACTGACTATGTATCTAACTCAAACCCCCCAAAAATCAAGATTTGTGAATTTCACCGACGTTGTGCAATATGACTTTTACTGTTTCTTTATTTCTGTACTCCGGTTTCTGTAAGAACATGTGTAGATTACAAAAGGAACAAGGGCCTGGTATGTGTGTGCGTGTGTGCGTGTGCGTGTCTGTGTGTGTGTGTGTGTGCGATTGTCTGTTTTTGTGTGCAGTGTGTTTGTGTGTGTGTGTAGCTGTGTCTGTGTGCATGAGTGCCAGCATGCATTAAATCTTACCTGTAATGAGTATTCTGTTAACTTCCTACTTACAGACAATTAGCTAAATTGCATTGGTACAATTGTTACAGAGACTGTCTGAAAACAATGAAACCCTCGCTAGCGCCAGTCATCCTCTTCCAGACCTTCTTCAAGAGCTCAAAAGCGCCATGCCAAGTTTACGCAGTCTCTCAGAAAGTGAGTGTTGATGGCACTGGATTGCTGTGCATGATATTGCTCCCATTGTATTGTACTGCTTGGTGCAAAGAAGTTGTTCATGTTCTCTCCAGATCCCTAGGTATAAGCTTTCAACTGTTGGTCGGCGCTCTTTTGCTTGTCTCAGGACCGACCTCTTGGAACAAACTTCCTCTCTCCCTCTGTCAGCGACCGACTCTCTCTGCTTTCAAATTAAACCTCAAAACCCACCTGTTCCCCTCCGTCTTTGAAGCTCTTTCTCTCTTTCCCTCCTCTTTCTTGCCTTTAGGACCATTTCTCAAACGTATGGTGTGTGTGTGTGTTATTTTCTTGTTCGTCTTTGTTTAAATGCGTTATATGAATGTTCAACGTGTGTGTGCGCTTCAATTTGATTTTTATCAAGATTTAGTGCCGTATAAATACTGTATGTTGTTTTTATTAACCTTCGATGATATACACTGGAACCTCCCTATTAAGACCTTCCCTATTAAGACTCCCTCTAAGATGGGACCCAAACAATTTTTACCGACCCCCCGCTTTATATCCGGACTACTGAGTTTCCACCTCCCTATAAAGACCTTTTTTGGCTGATTTTTCAAGGTCGTATTAGCGAGGTTCCACTGTATCAATATTTTGTATTTATAAAGATTTTTATTTTTGAACTCTTTTTCTGTCCTCCTCCACCTTCCACCCATTTTCTGTCTCCCCCCTCCTCCCTCCTCCTCTCTTGATAGTGAAACAAAAATGTCCTTCATTTTCAACAGACGACAAGGTGTCCGACATATGGGGAGAGGCGACGCTCATCTCAGCATTAGTGGGCTTAGGTCTGAGGCTGAAGTTGACCGCTGGCCTGCTGCATTCCCATCCTCCCCCCACCCCCTCTCTCCCTTCACCACACCCTTCTGACGGTACACACCAGGGGCAAGAACTCCCAGCTGAAGTCTCCACACAGTTGACCCATTTGTTACAAGTGAGTGGGAGTTCTTTCAACTCTGAAAAGTTTTCCCCCAAGTCGGAGTGTGGCTGCCCACGTTGGCGGGGGTAATCAAAAACGGTCACACACGTAATGTTCTCATCCCTAGCTGATGCATTTATAACCATAGTGTTCAATGCTTTGTTTGTTCGGATGAGCCCTGGAGTCTTTTATGGACCAGGGTAGCGACAACAACAATGAAAAGGTTTTGTGTTGGGTTTTTCCCTGCAAGTTTAACACATTTGAGTTGTTTTGTTTTTTTGTTCGATTGTTTTGTTTATGAACTTCATAAAAAAAAAGTGGATTTGATTTTATAGACTACCGGGAACGAGTTTATGATGTGAATGCCGCCATTTTGGTTTCTCAAACGTGGACGTCACCAATGAAAACTTATCTTCAAAATCGAATATGTGGTGTGAATTCTTTGTCCTTCTCTCAACAGCCACCATTTTGGTTGGCCAGGCGCTGTTGTTGACAAAAGAATCACTGCGTCTTGCTCATTCCCGATATGGGGATCCTTTCTCCTAGACTGACACCCCTGCGCCTTATAGCACGACTCATTATTGTAACAAGACTCATTATTGTATAGTAATAAATCATAGAAACAAAATCAGAGGTTTGTGTAAACATTGGGGGGGGGGCTTATGGGTGAGCTGAAGCCTTATAGTCTGTAAGTTATGGTTCATTTTTGTGGATTATAGTGTCGTCTTTGCCTTTTGCTCAAGTGGCTTTTATCATTGGTTGACATTAGCCTGTAGTAGGGGCCAACAGTAACATGAGAGCTGTACAATAGATGATTGTTCTACAGTAATGGAAAATCAGGGTACAGTTTAGTCTCTTGTGGAAGACTATGACTCTCAAACGAGGGGGCATTTGCACCGGCTCTGGTGCTGCAGCCAAAGGGATGGGTTGGCCATTGGGGACCTTCCTCAACGCCAGCTGTCCTCCATTGCAAGGCATTTCCACTGCAAGGAATCACCACTATAAACAAATTCTAGCCCAGCCCGCCGGAATAGCATCTGCTGCCCCCTCTGCTATCTGGCAGTCATGGTCGGAAACGGCTGACTGGCATACAATACTGTAGTGTGTTTTTAACAAGACGTAACATTTCAGATTTAATTTGGGATGAGAAAAAGAAAGCAAATAACGATATGATTTTGTTTGGGTATTTGACGCAGTAAAAAAAAGAAGGTAAGATTATCGTAATAAAAGCAAAGAAAGTGCTTGTGTAAGGGGTTTTCTTATGGGCAAGACTTTATGCATGAACAAGTGTGCATGTGAGTGTATGCATGCTCCTATCTCAGTATCTGTTAGCTATGCTTGTGAATAATTTTAATTCTGCTGCATTAACAAAGAATCTTTACGATCATTTTGGTAGTATATGGCCGTAATATTCATATTCTTTTTAACACATCTGAGCTTTATATTTTGCTTGCCTTTTGCAGATTCCAAACATCCACCCTGCCGTTTCAACGTTACTGCAGCCCCTGTGATAGCCAACATCGTCCAGATCTGTTCCACTCCTTGCGGTTTTTGTTCTTCCTTCTGCGGTAGTGGGTGGATGCCTCGTGCCTCCATACGCCCCTTCCATGAGTATCTCCCCGTGGGGATACCAAGGGGTCTTTTGTAAAATAATAGTTCCCACACTGTTCTGGAAGTTCTGTGCTTGTAGCTTCCTCTTATCTGCCACTCTCTTTGACTCTGCCTTTTCCACTTTGCTTTCTGTCATCTACTATCCTTTCTGATTTATTGGCCCATTCTCTTGCCTTAAAACAAAAAAATCCAAATATTTTTTCTCCTTTGAGCTCCTCTGAAATCGGAATGTGTCGGCTGTACGCAGCAGGGAGACCAGTGAAAACTGACAACGGACACATAGGTACCTTGTCCATTATGGCCATATGGCCTGGGAATGCAGAAGAAGATGTTCTTCCCTCTTCTCCCTAGTGCTGTGTTGCGCAAAGTTGTACTTTAGACACTACCCATTGTTTAAGACTCTCCATCTCAAAGTCTGGTTCTGGTCAGTTTCAAGGCAATAACCGTAGGCTGGTCCGGCTAATGTTAAGATCAGCTCCCTCCGCTGTTCCAGGGTGAAGTTGGCCCACCATTCATTACCTTTTTCGTTAAGCTGAGACACGCGGGAACAGCTGGAGGGAGCTGATCTTAACATTTGCCGCTGGTCCTAACCCTATCCCATTCCTGAGGATGATTGAATGTTGCTTCTCAGTGAAATATTTCAAGGCCAAAATTTGATGGTGGGGGGTCTAAACTAAACTATAATTGTGCTCAATGTTGTTGATAAATAAATAGTTGATTGATTGAGTTGTTTCTCTTCTTTTTCCCGTTGATCTCAAGTGCTGTGATACCATAGTCAACAATAAAGGTGGGTCAATATTGTGGGGAGGAAAAAAAAATATATGGGAAGAGTCCTCTCTCTCTCCTTCATGAAATAATATTTCCACTTTCTCTAGATCCCTGTGAGAACATTGACAGAATAACAGTTAGCGGTGACGTTGGCTGTCAAATAGAAGGGAAGGAGGAAAGGAGACTGAGAGGGAAGAAGACAAAAGTAAAGAACGGAAGCAAGGAAGGACAATGGTTAGGCCTTTTTTCCCCCCAGCATCTGGTTTACTATACTTTTCGGACTATAAGGCGATATTTTTTTTCTCCAATTCGGGGGGGGGGGGACCTATGCGCCTAATAAACGAGGGCGCCCTATTAGTGAACAAAATCGTGAGAAGAGAGGCAACGATTGCCGTGTTCAGTACAGTCTACTGTGAGTCACAACATCGAAAGTGGTAACGAGTCGCCGATACGACGAATACTCAACGTTAAAATGCTTCAAAATCCCTGTTATCGACCGAGATACCGTCCAACAGATGCCATAACCCTTCATTGGATGTAAAAAGCATCGTTGTAGAGCTTAAAATGCCATAATTCTACCAGTTTTCGCGAAGAATTGTCCAAACACACAACAACCGGAAGTCGCAAAAACGGAAGTTTTGATTATTGGAGAAGGGAGCCAACTCTCGTTTATGACAACAATAATGGCGGTCGGTAAGCGTTTACAGGACGTGTACGGGCTTCAAACTTCGACTTTGTTTTGTGAGGCCTTATAAAAGGCGCTTTTTACTGGGATTTTTTCAGATTTTTCTTGAAAATTGCCCTACTCGCCTTATACACAGCAGCGCCAAATGAGCCGAAAAATACGGTACCTTTTTGTTTCTCATGGTCACAATGCAGATTGTCATTTTTCGCTCTTTCCTCATGACAACACATGGTCACAATGCAGATTGTCATTTTTCGCTCTTTCCCCATGACAACACAGTGATGTGCAAGGCATTTTATTTCTAGCGTATCACTGTGTTGCCATGGGGAAAGAGAGAAAAATAGCAACTTGTAGTGTGACCATTAGCTAACAAGATTAAAAAAACCAAAAAACTTGTTGACCTATTTCAAGATTTTGTAGAATTATGTTTGAAAATTAAGTTTTGAACTGTTGCAATGCGTTGTACAATCAATGACATGGTGGGAGTTACACTGTATTAGCAATTTAATACAGATTTTTGTGTGTCTAGTATGTTTTTGTTACCTTTTCAAGACTCAAAACTATACAACTTGATATGTACACAGTCAGTGTTACTTATAGTCTGAGTGGTTGCCCTTTGTGGAAGTTTGAATGTGCATGTGTATGTTATTGTGTGTGTGTGTTCTTAAATTCTGCTATTTTTATTTTAATAAATAAATTGATGCATACTTGAACTGAGTTTGTTTGAAAATTGTTGCAATAAACTGTAAGAGCATTTGATATAATTATCAAACCAGCTAACAGTTTTAAATCACAGAACAAGAGTCATTAATGAAACAAAAGCAATCACTTTTTTAAAATAACCTTTTATTTTCATCCCACATAATACCATCATTATTCGTCATCCCTCTCGGGTAAAAACACCCACATTTTACAAAAATCATTTCTACGATCAAAACATTCAAAAGTCATACTGCTCTCAAAAAGAATCAAGCACAACTTTTAGAACATTTCCATTTTCAAATCATTCATACTCGCACGGCAATAGCACGCGTTTGCCCAATAAATATGAAAGCACCTACTGAAAACCGTTATAAAGAATACGTCTAATCAACCCACTTTGTGTCATTTCACTATAGCATCAGGTGAAAGGTACCGGGTACTAACACAAGAGGAACAAAGAAAGATGATAGTCCCTTCTGGCTCTATGCCTCTGTACATACATCAGGTGAAATCCACAAGGTACTAACACAAGAGGAACAAAGAAGGATGATAGTCCCTTCTGGCTCTATGCCTCTGTACATACATCAGGTGAAATCCACAAGGTACTAACACAAGAGGAACAAAGAAGGATGATAGTCCCTTCTGGCTCTATGCCTCTGTACATACATCAGGTGAAAGCCACAAGGTACTAACACAAGAGGAACAAAGGATGATAGTCCCTTCTGGCTCTATGCCTCTGTACATACATCGGGTGAAAGCCACAAGGTACTAACACAAGAGGAACAAAGAAGGATGATAGTCCCTTCTGGCTCTATGCCTCTGTACATACATCAGGTGAAATCCACAAGGTACTAACACAAGAGGAACAAAGAAAGATGATAGTCCCTTCTGGCTCTATGCCTCTGTACATACATCAGGTGAAAGCCACAAGGTACTAACACAAGAGGAACAAAGAAAGATGATAGTCCCTTCTGGCTCTATGCCTCTGTACATACATCAGGTGAAATCCACAAGGTACTAACACAAGAGGAACAAAGGATGATAGTCCCTTCTGGCTCTATGCCTCTGTACATACATCAGGTGAAATCCACAAGGTACTAACACAAGAGGAACAAAGGATGATAGTCCCTTCTGGCTCTATGCCTCTGTACATACATCAGGTGAAATCCACAAGGTACTAACACAAGAGGAACAAAGAAGGATGATAGTCCCTTCTGGCTCTATGCCTCTGTACATACATCAGGTGAAATCCACAAGGTACTAACACAAGAGGAACAAAGAAGGATGATAGTCCCTTCTGGCTCTATGCCTCTGTACATACATCAGGTGAAAGCCACAAGGTACTAACACAAGAGGAACAGAGGATGATAGTCCCTTCTGGCTCTATGCCTCTGTACATACATCAGGTGAAATCCACAAGGTACTAACACAAGAGGAACAAAGAAGGATGATAGTCCCTTCTGGCTCTATGCCTCTGTACATACATCAGGTGAAAGCCACAAGGTACTAACACAAGAGGAACAAAGGATGATAGTCCCTTCTGGCTCTATGCCTCTGTACATACATCGGGTGAAAGCCACAAGGTACTAACACAAGAGGAACAGAGGATGATAGTCCCTTCTGGCTCTATGCCTCTGTACATACATCAGGTGAAAGCCACAAGGTACTAACACAAGAGGAACAAAGGATGATAGTCCCTTCTGGCTCTATGCCTCTGTATATACATCAGTATCACATTATTGGGAGCTTGTTTCACTTTTAATAATAATAATAATAATAATGGATATTTGTTGCGCTCTTTCTCCAAAGAGCTCAGAGCGCTTACAAAGTTAACTTTGAGATAATAATAACAAAAAACAATATGAAGTATATATGTATTAAATACAAATCCAATACAACGCACACACGTACTACGCACACACACACACAAACCCATAGAAAAGACAATCTTACCCAAAGGCTACTTTACATGCAGACATGGACTAAAACAGGGCGTGGTGCAATTATGGGTAAGAAGAGGTGAGTTTTTGAGCTGAGACTTAACTAACTCGGGACTGGACGAATTATTTCCCCTTGTTCTGTGGGGACTGGGCATTTGACTAGGTTCGTAAAATAATCACCAAAACCAAGTTATGAAGAGTTAGGCATCAATATTTTCAGAAAAGATTAGCAACACCATGCACTAAACGATCGTAAAATATCAGATTCCTTACCTTCGTCGTTTGTCTCCTATTGACGAAAACAGCTAACACATAGAAAGAAGGAAAATTTCACATTCTGATCTTTGACCCCCCTCTACAACCAAACCTGAATGTAAAGTCTGCAATGATTGGTTGATTTCAAGAGAGGCAAGGTCAAAGCAAACTGAAAATAGGTTATGACTTCTCACTGGAAAGCTGGTTACACGCCAGAAATCAAAACCTTGAAAACTCTTATGAGCCGGATCCAGGCAATTCGTCCTAAACAGTTGTGCGAGCCATGAGCCGGATCTGGCTCATTCGCCCCGAGTGAGTTAAAAGAGGACGGAGTTTGAGCATGACGGACAGTGAAAGGCAGGCTGTTCCAGATCACGGGGCCGATGTAAGCAAAAGCACGGCCTCCCTGGAACTTCTTGCGGTATTGTGGAACACGAGATATCCTTGTGTCAGCAGAGGAGCGGAGAGACCTGGAGGGAGTGTATAACTCAAGGAGTTGACAGAGGTATGGAGGAGCGGTGTTAGAAATTACATTGAAACAGATGAGAGCAATTTTGTAGTGAATCCTGTGAGAGACAGGCAGCCAGTGTATATGTTGACCACAACACAGATCATAAAATGATTTGAATTAAAACACAAAAACAAAATGCATCCAATAAAGGCAATTTAGCCACCAGGTGTCTTCTCAAGGCCTTCACCAAATGCAGCCATGGATGCATGAGATTTACGCAATCATTAATTTAAAAAAAAAATCAATCCTTGTAAAGGTTATATGCTGAATAAAAGTATACACACAAACGCACATACACACACAAAGACATATCAGGCATCAGAACTGTCCGAGGATCTTTCAGAGAATAAAGAATTTCTGACAGAAGATTGGCTTCTTCTTTGAGAGGTGTTGCAGTTTTACTGAGTGTTATCTTTTTTATTAAGTTGTATTTTAGAGTGGTTTCTCACTGCATTAAGCCTTTGGGGCCATGTTGGGAACTGATTTCAGTGTTTTATATTGCACTTTTTTTACATGTTCAAATACAGAACACTGATTTCAGTGTTGTCCCTCTACAGTCTGGGGCCTTGGTGGCCCTTGTACCATGGTTTTCAGAGGATTGGACTTCAGACAATTCTGATGCATGACATGTGCACACACACACACACGCATGCAAATGTATACACATACACAAATGCATTCACACACACATTAAACCATAAAAATTAAGTTATTGAAAAATCGTGAAGAAAAAAGAAATAATATCAGCAAGCATCTGGTTATTCTATTGTAGCAGACCAACATTTTTACATGCACAAAAAATGAAAAAGTCAAAAGGTGAATTGAAAATGCAATTGGACCATATGTTGACCTACTGACCCTAGTCAAAAGACGCAAATTGAACTGGTATGGACATGTTACCTGTTCATCAGATC
Organism: Phymorhynchus buccinoides; assembly: GCA_017654935.2. Lineage (NCBI taxonomy): Eukaryota > Metazoa > Mollusca > Gastropoda > Neogastropoda > Raphitomidae > Phymorhynchus > Phymorhynchus buccinoides. The sequence continues at coordinate 53,496,904 of CM065688.1, read as the reverse complement.
TTGCCAAGACAATCCTACAGGGCACGGTCCAGGGAGGAAGAAGAAGAGGCAGACAGAAGAAGAGATGGGAAGACAACTTCCGCGAGTGGACGGGCCTGGAGCTGAAAGACACACTAAGGAAAGCCAAGAACCGGGAAGAGGGGAAGAGACTGGTTGTGAAATCTTCAGAGGCGCCTCTACAGTCATCCTGATCAGGGGATTCATGATTCGTGAAGGCAATACTGTAAATACAATTAAATATTATGTTTATAAGTTCTTTGTATTTAACTCTTCAAGTAAAACTCTGCAAATAACTGGCAATGTACAAGTCACAATGCTGATGTTATAATCACATGTTATAATCCATAAAAAATAAAATCACAGAACAATGCTCACTCAAATCTTATTATCACCACATTACTTTTAAGGAATTTAGATCACAGAATAGATGTCGCAGATGTTTTAAATCCATGCCCAGGTTTAACATTAATAACAAGCAAACAAGATAGTTGGTGGGAGATTATCTAAAAAAACCCACCCAACCCCAATCAAAGAATGATGCAGCCACCTCTGATCAAAAGTACATAGTAGTATCGAGAGTTCTGTAGGTGTTTGTAATCCATAACTGGCCTCGAA
>CM065688.1:53487813-53495789 GCA_017654935.2 Phymorhynchus buccinoides | reverse complement strand
TGCTTATGTGCTTGCATGTGTATGAGTGTATGTGTGCGCAGGAGAGATTGTGTTCAGCTAGAGAGAGAGAGAGGGGAGGGGGGGGGGGGGGAGTGTGTGCGAGTCAGTAGTAGGGCTATATGTCTGTGAGTGTGACTGAGTCAAGTCGGTGCACCAGGCGTGTGTGTTTGTGTATGTGAGTGCGCACGTGTTTGTGTGTGTCTCTGGTGTGTGCGTGTGCGCGTGTTTGTACCGTAGTTTGTGTAAGTGTGTGTACGTTTCAGTGAGAATGTGTTTTCTGTGTGTTTGAGGAAAATGTGTGTGGGTCTGTGTGTGTATGTCTGTGTGCAAGAACGCATTCACTCGCGTGCGTGCACGTACGTGCTGTGCGTGCGTGCGTGCACGTGCGTGCGTGTGTGTCTGGTGTGTGTGTGTGCGTGTGTGTCACGTGTGTGTCGTGTGTGTGTGTGGTGTGTGTGTGTGTGTGTGTGTGCGGTGTGCGTGCGTGTCGTGTGTGAGTGTGTGTGCGTGTGTTTGTGTGGAGTGTGGCGCGTGCGCGTGTGCGTGTGTGCGTGTGCTGTGTGTGTGCATGTGTGTGTCTGTGTCTGCTGGTGTGCGTGTGTGTATGTCTGTAGGTGTTTCAATGCTGATTGTAAAGCGCTTTGTGTTCGATAAAAAGCGCTATATAAGTTTCCGTTTATTATTGTTATTATTATAAATGCATTCAAGACTGTATCTTCCCGGTGGCAGGGTGAATCCCCACTCTTGCAGCCAAAGGGGTTTGGGGACAGCAGGCATTGGGGAGACAGTGTTCCTGAAGACTGTATCTTCCCGGTGGCAGGGTGAATCCCCACTCTTGCAGCCAAAGGGGTTTGGGGACAGCAGGCATTGCGGAGGCCAACCAATCCCTTTGGCCGCAGCACTAGAGCCAGTATCAATGACCCCCTAGTTTGAGAGTCATACTCTTCCACGAAAGACCAACTGTACCTTGATTTGTTAAACTAAAGAAATTATAAATAGACGAAGTAGTGACTGTTGTACTTTTGAGATGAATAGGCCAAAAAAACACCAAACAGGGTGAAGGAAAACGTACCTGAGAGGTGAATCATTCCCTGTTGAAGTGTCTACGACACGAAACGTTGGATGTCCCAAAACGAAAGTTTAGCTTTACGTCCTCCCGGCCGAAGCCATTATGGGATAGAGGATGTCCCACCTCTCTCATGTACTTAAATATAGAGGTGGGGGGAAGAACTGGTTTGAACCGAAAAACCGGTGCTAAAATTTCGCGGTTCGAAAAACCGGTTCGAGTTGCTGTGAACCAGTTCTTAAACTGCAAACTGAAAGTAAGTTTTTCTTAGAATAACGCATTCTTTTCGAAGAACAACACTGATTATCAGCACAGATTGGGTGTTTGTAAACCAAGAGTAGCTGTTTCTGGTTTGTGGTGGAGTATGGCTTTGACTTTGACCGAGTGTTGCGTTGATAATGTGTGTGTGTGATAAGTCATAAGTTGTTGTGTGTGTGTGTGTGTGTGTGTGTGTGTGTGTGTGTGTGTGTGTGTGTGTGTGTGTGTGTGTGTGTGTGTGTATGTGTGCGCGTGCGTGCGTGTGTGTGAATATTCTGACAAATAAATATATGTTTCCATAGGTAAAACTAGTGATGCGAGTACTGATTTAAAAAAACCGGTTCCGTTAAACCGGTTCGAAGAGGGAAAACCGGTTTAAAACCGGTCCTTCACTCTGGTTTTCTGCCTGAAGAAAATCATTTATCATACAGCTTTCATGCTACTGTTTGCCTCCACTACTGTCTAGTAGCGTATCACAGAGGTATCGCGTTCGCCTCGTGTCAAGTAAACCCGATTTCGAACCTGGGTACAGGAGATTTTTCCTCTAATTTTACACTAGGCCTTATACGGCCTGAACGTGGAGTCTTTTGGATGAGAAGATAAACCGAGGTCCCGTGTGCCCATGTACTTAGCATACGCTAAACCCAGTGGCAACGAAAAAGTTGTCATTTTGTCAAAATTTACCCCCCCCCCTCTCCCCCGTTTTCCTTCCTCATCAGTCAAACAAAAATCGCATGCCAAAACAAAAATGGGGTTGCGCGCCTCTGGCTGCGACGCGCTCTCCAGGTGGGAGCAACCCGAATTTCACAGAGACGCCTCTGTGACTATAAAGTATATAATACCTAATACCAATCTCAACCAGTGATAAAGGCCATTTGAGTAAAAGGCCACAAGGTGAAGTAGGCCTGCGTTAGGCCCCACAAGCTTGATTAATTACGTAATATACAACGACGTTCGTTTTGTGTACATTCACTATCATCTGCAGCCTATAAAGTTCTCCTTTAAAAGCATGTCACCATGCAGTCATGTCTGCAAAGAAGATGACATTTTCTCATATTATAAACATTAGCCTACGCTGTTTGTCACTGTCACGTAGGATGGGTCAAATGTGCAAGATGGCCACACCTTGCTTACACGAGTAAATAATACCGGTTTGAAATAAAAGACCACCAGCCGGCCAGAATCTGTGATGGGTATTGTTTTTTGTTTGTCTGTCTGTCTGTCTATCTCTCGTGTATGTAGACAAAGAGAGAGAGAGAGGGAGGGAGAGAGAGAGACAGAGAGAGATCTTGAATCTTCCTAGCATAAGAGGGAATGTGACACGTGACGTGGGGGGTCTTTAAGACCCCTGCACCCTTCACACACACACACCCCTGGTCTTTTTATGGAAGCTGTTACCTGTTAGCATCCTTTAATGGGCTAGAAAAGAGGATTGCCAAAGATACATTATACTATAGCGAGTGTCCATTTAGAGCTAGAGCCGAATGAATGGTTTTCCTTCTTTTTTTTTCTTTTCTTCCAAGGCGCAAAGAGGTTCTTGTGCATAATAAATACCACTGCAGTGTCACGATGGAGGTGCATTTGTATAAGGATGATGATGATGATTTTTTTTTCGAAGACGCAAAGATGTTCTTGTGCATAATAAATACCACGTATACCACGTATCACGTATCAAAAAAAAAGAAAAAAAAAGAAGAAAGAGAGAGATCTATTGGGAGATAGAGAGAGAGAGAGAACGAACGAACGAACGAAATTTGTTTATTGAGGGAAAAAGAGTAAGCACACAATGGGCTTTTTTACATCTTGCCCTCAAACAAACGTGCAATAAAATCAATATATTCAACACAAAAATAATGAAGAAGCATGCAAAAAGTAATCATCGAAGAATTATCCATGAAGAAGAAAAAATAGATACAACAAAACCGTCTATCTACCCCCCACCCCCCACCCCCACCCACCCTCTCCCCCACCCCTCTCACACACACAAAAGGAGAGAGAGAGAGAGAGAGAGAGAGAGAGAGAGAGAGAGAGAGAGAGAGAGAGAGAGAGAGAGAGAGAGAGAAAGAGAGAAAGAGGAAAACACATGAAATAAGGTAAATACAAAACTTGTTAATAATTTAACAACTAAGTAGATAATATGCAAGAGGAGAGAGAGAGAGAGAGAGAGAGAGAGAGAGAGAGAGAGAGAGAGAGAGAGAGAGAGAGAGAGAGAGAGAGAGAGAGAGAGAGAGAGAGAGAGAGAGAGCACGCTCTATCACATATCTCTCTTATCAAACTCTATAAACGAATTGACTGTTGATTGCAGACTGCTTTATTACTAGCACTTACTTGTATAACTATCAACTACAAGATTTTGAAAAAAAAGGAAAAATATAAAAAAAGGAAAGGGAAAAATGAGTACACTCGTCTCTTGAAATCAGAAAAAAGAGAGAAAACGCGGTGTTGTTCTAAACTGGTGAAATCTGAACTGCAATCTTTTGTAGACTTGTTCGGAGAAAATGGAACGCTGTTTTCCTGAAGAAAAAAAATCCATAGGAAATGGTTTGTCAAGCTTAAGATCAACATACATAAGGAAACATCTGTATCCAACACATCATCAGCAAATCGATTCCCTTAACACACGTAAGAGGCACAACATAAAAATTATGTACAAGAAAATCTATGTAAGAAGTGCAACAACAATTTGTGGAAACTTTCAAAAACAAAAGATCGAGAATCGCAAAAATAATATATCTGATGCTCTCACAGCATCCAATTTGTTCATGCATTTTGTTAATACTCATCGACAGCATAAACCAACTTAAAGCGTTTATCCATTAGGCTTATATTGTTTCATGGTGGTATACCACTTGTAGGGTCTTTTCTGCCCTTAACCACAATCAATGAAAAGAACAGTTGCCTCTGTTCAAGGAAATTACTTGAAACAAATAGCTTTCTGTGGAACACTAAAAGGACTGGGTCTGTACGCGCGAAGCGGGTACTAAAACCGCTAGTACCTTCAGTTTGCTACTTATATTTAGCAACGAGATGCCCCTGTAGTTATCAGGGAGGTTAATATCACCCTTTTTATGAATAGGCTGGATTAATGATCCAGACCATGAATGTGGGAACGATCCAGATGTAAACAATTTAGTAAGAAAAGGAAAAACATAAGGGGAAGCATGTTTATCAAATTCTGCACTTAAGCCATCTGGCCTTGAGGCCTTTCCTATTTTCAATGCTTTAATAGCACCCCTCACTTCAGATTCAGATATATTAGCATCTAGCGTCGATGTATCCATACCTGTACTAGACCAATAATCAGAATTAACACCAAGATCTACATTACTGAATTGCAGTTCGTCTTCCGGGCAACGGTTGCTGTCAAAAACCTTTTGAAAATGGTTGTGCCATTCTTCCTTTGAAACAGAATTGCCTAACGAGAGTTTGCCAATTCTTGATTTTATAGTGCTCCAAAATGTTCTGGCATCAGTTTTGTTTTCTTTTAACACTTCCAAAGTGCGTTTGTTATCTTCTACTTTCTTTCTGACTAATAAATATTTGTATTCTTTTCTTTTAACATTATAGTCAGCTCTAATTACTTCAGCCTGTCTTTTGTCAGTGCAATTGAAGGTCCTAAGAGAACATTTAACTTCCGATTTTTTCCTTTTGCATTCAACATCAAACCATGGCTTATGTGTCTTACCAATTACAATAACCTTTTTCATACAGTGTCCTGTCAGAGCCAGGCCTTCATTTAGTTTGTGTATGGCTAAATCTATATCTTTATCTATTAGAACAGTGGCCTGGTCAATAATGGATAAAACTTATTTTGATAACAGCGCTTGTAAATAATCATTAATGTTTTCATTGTTCCAAATAAGTCTTTCAAGCACAAATTTGTTAGGCTTATGACTGATATTAAGTGAACATGGAAGAACATTGAATCTTAATTCTAAAGGCAAATGCTTAGATTCAATTCTTGGTATGACTCGCAGGTTTTGAGCAAAATCAACAAGACATCTTGACATCAAAATATAGTCAATCACCCTAGCACCATTATGAGCTATATATGTGTTTTTGCCATATCTATCCCCTGAGACAAGTCCATTCAAAATCAACAATGAAAATTGTTCACATATGTTGTGCAGATATCGTCCAAAATTATTTATTGTAGCATCTTTGGAATTTCTGTTATATTTTGTTAATCTATATCTGCATCATCAAGAGAATTAATATATGTTTCAGGAAAAGAAAACTCTTGTGCATTTAAATTTCCAGTACGAGCGTTTAGATCGCCCATGATTACGAAATGCATTTCATGATTATGAAAGGCATAATAGACCGATACGGAATTCCATTGCATCGTCATCATCATCATAGTCATCCGCCTCATTTCCATCAAGCATTAAAAAGAAAAATGTATCAAATTCTGTGACTTTGCATGCCCTGCTCTCATGGTGACCTCAGTTTCGGTTTCCAATCCAGTCATGGAGATCAGTGTGTTCTGGGGAGCTGTCGGTGGACGGTCGTGGTGGCGCCCTCGGAGGAGGACCTCACTCACGCTGGCTCCGCGACTAAGAGAATAGTGTCGTCAGTTGGGGGCTTAGTAGGTGGTGTCCTGAATAGGCTCCACTGAACTCCACCGAAGTGACTCAGCAGAAGTGCAGTGTCTCCTCGGTTGGTTGCGTCCTGACGGCCTAACATAGATTCGCTCCCCTTGAACTGCTGGTCTCGGATAGAACAACATTTATATTTATATCACAGTAAGGTTGAAGAGTCATGGGGCTCCCTAGAGCGCAGTGGGATAGATAAAAAAAAATCAAACAGACATCGCTAATAACCAGCAGGGTCATAGCAGAGGCATGGAAATTGGCATACAGCTTTGGTTATTGGGTGTTTACGTCTCCGCCAAATTTGATAATATACATTAGGTAGATTGTAAGCAAACATTGGGCCCATTTTGATTTTTTGTTTAAAACTCATAACAAGTCAACATCAATCAGCAAGGGCACGGACATCGACAGGAAGCTGTCTTAGTGACGTGTTTACATTTCTGGTAAATTTGATCAAAATCCGTCCAGTCGTTTTTAAAAAAAGAGGGAATCTACACACGCACACGCACACACACGCGCGCGCGCACGCACGCACGCACACGCACGCACGCACACACGCACGCGCACGCACGCACACGCGCACGCGCACGCACGCACACGCACACGCACGCACACACACACACACACACACACACACACACACACTGATGTAGTTTATTGATCTGAATCATCATTTTGATCCTCTATCACACTAAAAATTAGGATTAGGATTAGGAATAAGGACAAAAATAATATAGGCGTTAGGCTTTCAAAGTCCCATCTTTGTTCGGTTTTATTTTTACATACTCAAGGTATAGGGGAAGACGGGGTAAAAAGTGCATGGGCGGGTAAGAAGCTCACCCCAATTATCTCATGAAATAAAGAAAATTTCAGTCAAATTTGCCCATGAGACGAATGCTAGACATTAACGCTCGTCTCATGGGCAAAATGAGACTGAAATTTGCTTCATTTCATGAGATAATTGGGGTGGGCTTCTTACCCGCCCATGCGCTTTTTACCCCGTCTTCCCTTATCGTAGGCCTACACTCGGGATTTTGCGATGAATTAATTATCGTATTCGTACATTATGTCATTATAAACATTTAACTGGTCGAGCTGATTTTTAAAGCTGTTAGTATTAGGTGCTCTCTTAGTGTTAGTCGGTAGTTGATTCCATAAAGGTGCAACTCTGTTAGTAAAATAATATTTTTGTGTGTTAGCTTTACAATATTCAATACATATTTTATCAGTGCTATTTCTTGTTCTCTCATAACTTGTTAGTTTAAAAAATTCTGTTGCATTTAAGTCATCAATATTAAATATTTTATAACTTTGTATTAGATCTCCTCTTATTCTTCTTGCTTTCAAACTTGGAAGATTCAGGCGTTCCATTCTCTCTCTATACGAATAGTTATTATATCCATCAATTAATTTAGTTGCCCTTCTTTGTACCTTCTCTATTAATGCTGATTGCCTTTTCAATTTGTGATACCAAATAACATTACCATATTCTATATGCGGTCTAACTAAACCCTTGTATAAATGCAGGAAAGTATCCTGATCTAAGTATGTTTGCCCCACATGGCCGAAAGGCCAAAGAGGGCGTAAAACATTATTTCTTCGATCTAAGTATGAACACGTTCTTTTAATAATACCAAGCATTTATTTGATTTCTTAACAGCATCATGAATATGGTTATCAAATTTCAAATTTTCATTACACCAAAATCCTTTTCTTTTGTGCACTTTGATATAACATAACTGGTACCATCTTTAGTCATAGTATAATTATTACAAGTGTTACTGTTACCCATATGTAAGACTTTACATTTTGATGTATTAAAGTACAATTTCCAAGTATCTGTCCACTTAACTAATGAATCCAGATCATTTTGTAACTCATCTTTATTTACGGATATATTATATATTTTTGTGTCATCTGCAAATATCTGACCAAAGCTATTTATGTCCTGTGGAAAGTCATTTATAACATTCGTAAACAGTAACGGACCAAGGATGCTTCCCTGGGGCATACCACTAGTTACATCTACGTTATCAGAGTAAGCGTCACCAACTCTA
>CM065688.1:53480313-53482813 GCA_017654935.2 Phymorhynchus buccinoides | reverse complement strand
TGCCTTGACAAGTTTGGTCGAAATACTGGTTTGAAAATTGGCTTTTGGGGAGCTATTTTTCATCATGTCCTTAATTTGCTAGTCATTTGATATAATCGGTTAAAATTATAAAAATTATAAATAAACATGGTTTATGCCTTAAGTTTGCATTTGAATGACGAAAATGCGCTTAACCGCCTCCGGCCAGGAAAAGGCACATGCGGGACATTTTTAAATGCATTGATGACGGGACGATCCTGGAGATACTGCAATACCAGGAAAGTCCTGAATTTTCAATATATATCGATATATTATAGCTAGGTGCTTTGATAAGACTTTTCTGTGTCCAATGTCTTTATTTGTGAACCTCAGAAACAAAACCAGTTAACGTTAATTTTGAGTAATGTTCCGTGTTCAAAAAGGAAAAAAAAAGAGAATTATATAAATTGTGCTGATTTACTTTTTCTCCCAATGGGGGAGGGACAGTGCCTTATGCAAAGACAGCTGTTTCGACCTAAGAGAAGGTCTCATCAGTTTGCATGATCGGCCTGCAATTTGACTGTCCAGTGCCACTTCTCTTAGGTCGAAACAGCTGTCTTTGCATGGCACTGGACAGTCAAATTGCAGGCCGATCATGCAAACTGATGAGACCTTCTCTTAGGTCGAAAAAGCTGTCTTTGCATAAGGCACTGTCCCTCCCCCATAGGGAAAAAAAGTAAATCAGCACAATTTATATAATTCTCTTCTTTTTTTTCTTTTTTTTTGAACACGGAACATTACTCAAAGTTAACGTTAACTGGTTTTGTTTCTGAGGTTCACAAATAAAGACATTGGACACAGAAAAGTTTTATCAAAGCAAAAACTATTCTGCATTTCAAATGCACTAACTTTTCAGTCCTTCAGAGTAGAGGTACGGAGCTGGCTATTCACTGAGATTTTTCTTTCATACTATATTATAGCTAGGTGTCTAGCTAAGTTTGCATGCTATATTGTACTTGTAGTGACATTAGTTTGTACAAAATGCTGTTGTATCTATAGATCGATTTTATCTTCCGTGTGTCATGCAAGGATTTATGATAAGGAAACAAAATTACAATAACTATCTTCTGTCTGTTGTGTAGGAGTTCTGAAAAGGAAGCAAAATTACAATAACAGTACTGTCTCCCGTCTGTTGTGTCATGATTTCTGATGAGGAAACAAAATGACAATAACAGTACTATCTTCCGTCTGTTGTGTAATGATTTCTGATGAGGAAACAAAATTACAAGTAGAATTACACTTACTAGAATTGAGTCAGAACATTCTTGGACAGCACTATTTCTGAGCACAGCGATAGAGTCACTTTGGTGTAAATGATTTTATCCTACTTTAAAAAAAAGGAGAAAAAACCCGGTTTGTTTTGCATTTCAATGTGAGCTTTTCACAACTCACATGACAGAAATACAGACTAGGCCTACTTCATGGATCGCTCAGTTTGACTATTATTTTGTTTTGACGTCAAAGATGATCAACGTTTCCTGGTAAATATTTTGTAATAAAAGTAAACTCTGCAAACGTCAGCCATGTACATCCTGACGGTACAAAGAAAAGAACTTGTCAACACTCTGAAGTTCACAGAAAACATGTCATAAGACACATGACTAAGAGAGGTACTCTCCATCCCTTCAAAATGGTGGTCTTACGGCACAAATGGGTGTTCAGTCTGCTATCTGAATAAAAGATACGGATGTAGGCCTAGGAGGAGCCAAGATTTTTGGCTCGCTCGTGTCAACGACACGAAAATGAGTATGTTTTCACGCGTCTTCGGTTTTCCGGGTATCTGTGTGTCTGTCTGTGTGTGTGTCCGTCTGTGGTAACTTTAACGTTGGCTTTTTCTCGGTATCTAAAAGGCGTTCATTGATCAAACTTTGCACACACATAGATGTGTATGCAAGCTTTCAAACATTAATGATTTTGATAATTAAATACTTACAACAACACTCTAAACAGATAACAAACAGACAACATTTTAGATTAGTGGGTTAGAGAGTATTCAACAGGCAACATGAGTTAAGAAAGTCATCCACAGTGACAGCCTCGATAGCTCATTGCGTAGAGCGTCTGGCTCTCATGCCAAAGGTTCCGGGTTCGATTTCGTGCGGCACTTTAAAAAAAAGTTAATTAGTTGTATCCATTAACGAAAGTTTCATTTGTACTTATGAAAGTACATTATTTGTTGGCAATCTTGTGCTTTAAACATACCCCTCATGTTTATGACCCTCAATCTCAAAGTCATTATTTGTTGGCAATCTTGTGCTTTAAACATACCCCTCATGTTTATGACCCTCAATCTCAAAGTCATTATTTGTTGGCAATATTGTACTTTAGACACCCCCCTCAATCTTTGTTTTGTTGTTGTCCCACATGTGCCTGTTCGAGTGAGCCTTGAAGGCTTTGCCTCCTGTTTTTGTTTATTTCAAAACTGGGTTTTGCGCAACATAATGGTAGTGGAGATGTCATAAAATCTGTTTATAGCAGCAGG
>CM065688.1:53475313-53477813 GCA_017654935.2 Phymorhynchus buccinoides | reverse complement strand
TACTATTCGAGCTTGAAAATGTATAGATTGTATCCTTACCGTTTGAACCACCTCTGCTCGCACGAGCAGCTGAATGGGTCCATACTACTATTCGAGCTTGAAAATGTATAGATTGTATCCTTACCGTTTGAACCACCTCTGCTCACAGGAGCAGGTGAATGGGTTCAAACTACTATTCGAGCTTGAAAATGTATAGATTGTATCCTTACCGTTTGAACCACCTCTGCTCACAGGAGCAGGTGAATGGGTTCAAACTACTATTCGAGCTTGAAAATGTATAGATTGTATCCTTACCGTTTGAACCACCTCTGCTCACAGTAGCAGGTGAATGGGTTCAAACTACTATTCGAGCTTGAAAATCTATAGATTGTATCCTTACCGTTTGAACCACCTCTGCTCGCAGGAGCAGGTGAAGGGGTTCATGCCGATGTCCAGAAAGGTCAGGTTGCCTCTGAAGGGCCAGGGAAGCGTGTTTTCGGTGACCACGGTGATTCGGTTGGACCGGACCTTCAGTGAGCGCAGCGAGGTCACGTTCTGCAACGCTTGACCCAGTCTAACTGATGTGATGCCATTAAGGCTAACGTCCACTTCCTGGCAGGGAAAGAAAATAAGGACATGTTCGTAAAAGATAATCGTGTACAATTGAACTATAAAACATCAAAACGCTACACGTTAGCATTAAGAGATGAAGAGCTATAGAGAAAACTACTATTCGAGCTTGAAAATGTATGAATTAATCGTTAATGATGCTGTTTATTTAGATCTACGCAAAGCTTTCGACACTGTGCCACATCAGAGACTTGTACACAAACACTAAGAGGTTATGGTGTTAATGGCAACCTGTTATCTTGGATAGAAGATTTTCTATGTGAACGTACTCAGTATGTCAATGTTAATAATTCTTGTTCAGATAAAATACAAGCTACAAGTGGAGTTCCTCAGGGAAGTGTCTTTGGTCCTACCCTTTTTATTTATTACATAAATGACTTGCCAGAAAAGGTTGAATGTGAAGTTAAAATATTTGCAGATGACATAAAAGCCTATTCCACAGTAAATCATAATATGGAATCCCAACAAAAATCAGAAGTGTATTGATTCTTTCGTTTATTGGTCAGAAGAGTGGCTGATGAATTTAATAGTCAAAAATGCAAAGTGATGCATCTTGAAAAAAGAACCCAATGCATGAGTATTTTATGAATGATGGTGGTGTTAGAAGGGTTCTTGAGAGCACAATTAAATGCGGAGAAAGACCTTGTTGTCATAGTTGATTCATTCCTATCTTTTGAACCACATATCAACGATACTGTTAAAAAGGCAAACCGTACTGGTTCCTAATCAGAACAATAACCAATAAATCAAAGGAAATTAGAGTACCTCTATATAAAAAAATTAGTACGCCCCTTATTAGAGTATGGAAATCCTGTCTGGGGTCCCTTTTTAAGAAATCATATTGATTATATAGAAGGTGTCCAAAGGAGATTTACGAAAACAATTATTGGAACCAGAAATGTGGACCATGAAGACACACGAAAGTATCTGGGAATACCTAGTTTGGAATACAGACGTCTTAGAGGCGATCTGATTGAGGTGTATAAAATTCTTAAGAAGTTTTAAGAAGTTTATCCTAACACAACTAAGACTTTATTAACTCTAACTGATAAGAAAAGAACAAGAGGGCATAATTTCAAACTAACAAAAAAAAACTAAATAACAATTCGTTCAGCTCAAAACTTTGTTTTACTAACTGCATGGAACAATCTTTCTAATGAAACTGTAAATGCATCATCACTAAATATGTTCAAAACTCTTATTGACAAAAAATGTAATACTATTATGTACTCCACACATTTGGAGAAATAAATTACAAAACATAATACACAAAAGCCAAAGTAATTGCACGGGCAAAAAGAAAATATATAAATTTATACTACATATGAAAAAAATATCTAGGAGGGTAAAAGGCTTCAAAAGCCTACGGAGCCTAAACTGATATGATATGATATGATAAGAGGAGAAAATAAACGAAGTAAAAAAACAACACTAAAATTTCGTCTTAAAAAATACTTTTTCAAAGAATGAAGATAAGGCGATCTGCTTGTAAACAAAATGGTTCAGGGAATGAAAAGACATCATGTGGCAAGTGTGAAAAAATATTCGAGAGAATTGTTGTATACGAAAATGGGGCTTTATACTACCTCCCAGAGACACAAAAGGGTGGTGATTTTAGGACTGAACTGACCATGCCACCTAGTGACGAGTCAGTGGCAGATAATTTTCTGTGGCTCTGTACTACTACTTTAAAGGTTTAAAAAGATAAGCCTATAGTGCCAAATTGCTATGCTATGCTACTTCATGACAGGCAAGGTAGATAATCTTATGTAGATGGCACACACATCTCACTGCACGCGACAGGGGCAGATCATTTTCAGTATATAGCCTCATTGGGTGCAGAATCCGGGCTAGAGTAGAAAGCTGCTGCACGCCCAAAAGCAAAAACAAG
>CM065688.1:53469884-53474813 GCA_017654935.2 Phymorhynchus buccinoides | reverse complement strand
CTTTTTTTCCTATTTAAAACGCAGTATCACAAGAAATCCGAGCTCTATCATGATCATGTCCCTATTTCAAGCATCAATCCTTTATCTTTTCAAGATCACGGTTTTCACGTATTTTCCCTCTTTATAGCTGGTAAGAAATCTTAAAAAAAATCTTCCAAGCATAAGAGGGAATGTGACATGTGATGTGGGGGGGTCTTTAATATACTAAATTATCATGCACGCCAAACAGAAAATACACTCAACTTTTATAAAACATCGCTGAACAACTGAAGATTTTTGTGCATGATAATTATTGATGTCAGAAGCCGACAGAAAAATGAAAGGTGTACTGTAGTCTGCTGCGAAGGAAGGGAGTTAAATCCTGCTAGTATGTACACAGACTTAATGTGGTTGTCTCCCTTGCTGCAACAGGCGCAAATGCACTCTGTTTGTGTGTATGTGTGCGCGCGCGCGCGCGCGACGCGCGCGCGTGTGTGTGTGTGTGTTGCTCGCGGCCGGATATGTGTGCCATAGTCGTTTTTGGGGATGATACGTGGTTGAGTGGGGTTGCATTCGTGTTTGCATCTGTGATTGTGTGCATGAATAATTATGTGTCTTATGTGGGCATGTGTGCGCACGCGTATGTGAGTGTCTTTATTTGTGTGTGCGGCATGCCACATGTGGACAGTCAGTTAATATGTACGCGCGCGCGTGGCGTGTGTGTGTGTGTATGTGTGGCGTGCACGCATCTTTTGTGTGAGTCAGGTTTGTTAACGTGTATCAGTGCACGCGCACGCGCGCGTGTATGTATGTGAGAGAGATAGAGGCGCGCGCAGCGTGTCGTGTGTTTGCTAGTTTGTGTGGGCATGAGCATGGGTGTGCGCGCGTGCGTGTGGGTATACCATGCGTGTTGCATTCAGATACAATGGTTAGGAACAGACAACGAGGCAAGTAACACCACACAGCTACTAGCAACCAAACTGTATCTCACGCATACCGTTCAACGCAAAGCACTGCTTGGTTTCCATTCTATTCTATAACACTGACTAGAGAGCCACCACCATCAGATCTGGACCCCATCAGTGCGTCATGACCCCAACCCAGTGGCACCGAAAAAAGTTGTCATTTGGTCAAAATCTACCACCTCCCCCCCCCCACCCTCCCCCCACTCTCCCCTTCTTCTTCATCAGTCACACAAAGATCGCATAATAAAGAAAACCAATAGGGCTACTTCCTAAATGGGTATCTACACAGAAAAGAGAGTTATTTCCCTTGTTAGTAGGTACATCCAGGCCCAAGAGAGTAGGCAAGGAAAAGGTAGAAACATGTACTGCAAGTACGAAAATATGCAGTCTCTGTCTCTCTTTGTCAGTCTCTTTGTCCGTATGTTTGTCTCTGTCTCTCTCTCTCCTCTCCCTCTCTCCTCTCTCGTCTATGTCTGTCTGTCCAATCTGTCTCTGTCTGATTTTTATTCTCTTTCCTCACTAGCTCTGTCTCTATTTCTCGCTTTCTTCCGTCTGTCTCTGTGGATTGTCTGTCTGCCTGAGTGTTTCGCATCTTTATCTCTGTCTCACTGTCTTTGTCTGTTTGTCTGTTTGTCTCTCTTCCAATCTTTCTTGTCTGTCTCTCTGCCTTTGCCTCTGTCTCTCTCATTCTCTCACCTGTCTGTTTCCCTGTCTGTCTGTCTATCTCTTTCTGTCTCCACTGTCTCCACCCCCGCTCTCTGTCTATGTCTGGCTTACGGTCTGTCTGTCTATGTCATGCATGTATGTATGTATGTGCATGACACCCCCCACCCTCCCTCCCTCTCTCCTCTCCTCTCTCTCTCTCTCTCCTTCTCTCTCTCTCTCTCTCTCAGTCTCTCTCTCTCTCTCTCTCTCTCTCTCGTCTATCTGCCTTTCAATCTGAATGCGTCATCATTTGTCTGTATATACTATCCTTTCTCTCTCTTTCTCTCTCTTTCTTCTCTTTCTCTCTCTCTCTCTCTCCTCTCGTCTCTATCTGCTCTCTCTCTCTCCTCTCTCTCAGAGACCGACAAGAGATACAGAGGACAGAAGCAAAGACAGACAGGAAGACAGGCAGATAAGAGACAGAAACAAAAAGGCAGAGACAAATGAGAGAGATACAGAGAAACAGAACCAAAGGAAAGTAACAGGAAGGCGTGACAAGAGAGACAGGCGGAGACAAAGAGGATGGGACAGACGGATGAGATCACTCGGAGAGAGAGAGAGACAGACAGACAGACAGACACACAGACAGAGACAGAAAGAGAGAGACAGAGAACAGACAGACAAAACTAGAGAGAAACAGTGGGCAGGATTGGGAGAGAAGAGACAGACAAAAACAGAGACAGACAGGCAGACAGACAATAGACAGACGGGAAAGACACAGAGAGAAGGGCAGACAGACAGATACAGACACGTAGATAAGATACAGACAACAGACACTATGCAGACAAACATAGAAACAGAGACAGATGCCATACAGACAAGACAGAGAGAAACATAGACAGACAAACAAAATTGAAACAGAGACGGACGAGAAGAGAGAGAGAGAGAGAGAGAGAGAGAGAGAGAGAGAGAGAGAGAGAGAGAGAGAGAGACACAGACAGACAGACAAGAGAGACAGACAGACAGACAGAGACAGAGAGTGAGACAGACTGGTAGACGAGAGACAAACAGACAGACGAGAAACAGAGAGGCAGACAGACGTACAGGAAAGATAGAGAGAAAGAGAGAGGCATACAGACATACAGGAAAGATAGAGAGAAAGAGAGAGGCATACAGACATACAGGAAAGATAGAGAGAAAGAGAGAGGCATACAGACATACAGGAAAGATAGAGAGAAAGAGATAGGCATACAGACATACAGAAAGAGAGAGGCAGACAGACATACAGGAAAGATAGAGAGAAAGAGATAGGCATACAGACATACAGGAAAGAGAGAAGCATACAGACATACAGGAAAGATAGAGAGAAAGAGAGAGGCATACAGACATACAGGAAAGATAGAGAGAGAGACATAGAGATACAGACATACAGGAAAGATAGAGAGAGGCATATAGACATACAGGAAAGATAGAGAGAAAGAGAGAGGCATACAGACATACAGGAAAGATAGAGAGAAAGAGAGAGGCATACAGACATACAGGAAAGATAGAGAGAAAGAGAGAGGCATACAGACAAGGGAGACGCAGAGAAGTAGACAAGAGGCAGATAACAAACAGTAGATAGAGAGACAGAGACATACCAAACAGACAGAGAAAAAGACAAAACAGACAGACAGACAGTCAGTCGGTCAGAGAGACGAGAGAAAATAGTAAAAGACAGACAGACAGACAGCCTAAACAGCGGTACATACGCCCACACACTTTTAATGTGCTAGCTTGTGATTGTACCGACAAACAAGGGGAGTAACTCTGGTACGCAACTTTCGGTCTATTTAGGGATAAGCCCTATTTGGGGGTGGCGGCGCCTCTGCAGCTGCGACACACTCTCCAGGTGGGAGCAACCCGAATTTAACAGACACGCAAGTGTGACTATAAAGTACCCTAGGGGAAGACGGGGTAAAAAGCGCATGGGCGGGTAAGAAGCCCACCCCAATTATCTAATGAAATGAATACAAATTTCAGTCTTCATTTTGCCCATGAGACGAGCGTTAATGTCTAGCATTCGTCTCATGGGCAAATTTGACTGAAATTTTCTTTATTTCATGAGCTTCTTTACCCCCCCATGCGCATTTTACCCCGTCTCTCCCTCCTAATACCTAAATACCCTCCGTTCACGGAGCGCACGTGCGTGCGCACGCACGCACACACACATACCACAAGAAATATACGAAATACGAATGTTTTATTGAGGGTAAAAAGGATAAGCTACAAATAGCTTCTTTACACCTTGCCCTCTCACTCACACATTCATACCATGCATCAAGCAAAGAAAATTTGACATAAAACAATCAAGTCAAGAAAATGGAACAAAAATTGGCACATGAAATAATTGAAAAAGAAATCAAAAATGGGATTTAAAGCAAACATGGATAATACTTAACAATGGTGAACTTGAATTGGTAGTTTAAATTGAGTACGAAAAAAGGGAAACCATTTTGAGACAATGACAATTTTTTTAGAATAAACCCAATTTTAAGGAAGAAAAAAACAAAAAAAAAAAAAACATTATATGATAACATGGGACTATGAGAGAGGGACAGAGAGAGAGAGAGAGAGAGAGAGAGAGAGAGAGAGAGAGAGAGAGAGAGAGAGAGAGAGAGAGAGAGAGAGAGAGAGAGAGAGAGAGAGATTTATAAGAATCTAGGCATAGCTGATGGCATTAGTAACGTTTGAAGTAAAACTCATTAATTAAGCATTACTGATAAACAAGATTGTCTATTAGGAGCTTGTTGTGATAAGATTTTCGAAAGGAAAATACGCTAGTTCTATTTTTTAGATAATCAGGGAGGGTCGTTCCACAGTTTACCACCAGAGAATGTAAGGGAGTGATTTATATAGATCTGTTCTGGGGCGGGGCATTGTTAATTTGGTTTTGCTTCGAATTGTATGGACTTTAAATTTAGTAATAAGATATTTTGGTGCTAGCTTATTTATGATCTTGTACATAAGGGTACCTTTATTTAGTAGGCATTTCAAATCAAATGGTAGAATGTTAAGTTCTTTATAGTCATTGGTTTTCTATGGATGACGATTTAAGGAGTATGAGTTTAAGAGAGCGTTTATATAGTCTTTCAACATGTTTGAGTGTATTTTTACTAGCTGAATCCCAACATGTTGATGCATAATCAATATCAGGTTGGATATAGGCATGGAAAAAAAGTCTACGAGTATGTTGATCTAAAAAGTGTTTAATTCTATTGAGCTGAAATACTTTTTTTGAAATTTTCTTGGACAGAATGTCCATGTGTTTTGACCAAGATAAGTTGTTGTCAATGTATAC
>CM065688.1:53447384-53464884 GCA_017654935.2 Phymorhynchus buccinoides | reverse complement strand
GGACGCCTGCGGCAAAGATCAAAGAAAGGGCGAAAGGGCCAATCGGGACCT
Organism: Phymorhynchus buccinoides; assembly: GCA_017654935.2. Lineage (NCBI taxonomy): Eukaryota > Metazoa > Mollusca > Gastropoda > Neogastropoda > Raphitomidae > Phymorhynchus > Phymorhynchus buccinoides. The sequence continues at coordinate 53,464,833 of CM065688.1, read as the reverse complement.
ACCCAGACTTTTGTAACTTCAGTGGGCCATCGTGTTTCCTGTCTTCAATCAGGACAATGGTGCAGACCATGTAACAGTGAGGACAAATATTTAACTTTGTATGTATATATATGCCACCCACAACAGTTAGGGAACACTTTCAAAATAACGTAATTGAACAAAGGGTGAATACTCTCTTTCTAATTAACTCCCCTCCACCAAAGTTGATTACGATACTAATCACCTAGCAGTGCGTGGGTCAGAACCAAAGTGAGACAAACAAAGCATCATTCTCGAGAGTATTCACCCTTTGTTCAATTTCGATATATCCTCTCTTGGCCTCACTATTCCATTCTTTACTTTCAAAATACACTTGTTTTGGTTATTTGCTCATAGATTCAAGAGATATACATGGCCTTATAACGAAAGCACAAATGTTTCGCGATTTCATCTTCACGTGAGTTTTAAAAGGCGCCAAAATATAAAAAAATGGTAACAATTTCAATGCATCAGCATTTTCCCCACAATGTGAATTGAGTAAAATGGTACTCAGTACGTGTTAGCGGGAAGCTTAAAGAATGAATACAACTCACACAAAAATCCTTTCTAAAAAGATCTCTTCTGTTACGAAAGGACTTTATTTAGAGTTATACTCTATTCTTTAAGCTTCCTGCCAACATGTGATGAGAACCATTTTGCACAAATTGCCCTATGCAAACAAATGCTGATGCCTTAAATTTGTTGCTGTTTTTTTTTTAGGCGTTTGCAAAATCACATTACCATAGAAACCATGGCGTTCGCGAAACATTTTTGCTTTCAACGTAAAGCCATGTGATGTGACATGTTCCTTGTGTATATAACTGCCAAGTTTTGAGGTCCAGACGCGAAGCGTTTTGAAGCTACAAGCTAATAACCAAAACATAATAATGATGTATTTTGAAAGTGTTCCCTAACTTCTTGTGGGCAGCGTATATAGAGAGAGGATTGGCGTAACAATTGCTTGGTCTACGCATTTGATATTTAAAACAAACAAAGCCATTGTGACTGCAGGGTTGGATATGTTGTGTGCTAGGGTTGTGTGCTTATTTGTTTTATTATAATTTTTATATTCTATGGCGTTTGGCCACAACATATATCTGAGCATCTTTCGGCAATGTTAAAGAATAACACTGAAACCATTTAACAAGCAAAAATTTGCCGCAAACTGGTATGATATGGACGCTTAGAACAGCTTTGTGCAAACATGGAACACTTAATGAAGGAATCTGACTAAAATAAAAGTGTGATTGGAACTTGGCGTCGTCAATTATTTCGTAAATGAAACCAAGCAGAAATTTGCAGCAAACTGGTATGGACGCTTAGAATAGCTTTGTGCAAACATGGAGCAATTGTGAACGAACATAGACTTCTCTACATACATGAAACTGTGTAAATGATTTGAACATTATTTTGAATCAAGCTCTTTGAGTTTCCGCTTTCGTTAAGAAAGGTGATTGCTAGAACCGAGGTGGAAACTTTCTATGCAAAATTACCGAGATGCCCGCTTGTAAGCTGGTGATGATTCTGTGGATAGTATGCATGCTTCAACCATCAAGATGTGTGGTGGTAAACACTGCTCCAGTGATGCAGAAGATTCCTTCACTCAAAGGCAAGGAAACGGTGCTGAAGAATCATGCATTACAGAGAGTGGAATCACAGAGGACCAACCAGTTCCAGCACACGGTAAATAAACATGGTCAGGTGGGTCCTGTCATCATGTCTTCGTCGCTTCAGACAGAGACTGCAGCTACCACCTCTGACTCACCCACACCATCTTCTGACACGGACAAGAGAACCAGGAATAAGATCATTATTGATAAACTCTCTATGAAAAAATCAGCAAGCGTTCCGCCAATTTGGGAACATGTAAATAAAGGCGTGAATTTTTCTGTTAGCTCTCCTCCAAATGGAATGACACATCAAAAACAGGTAGAAGAAGCCAACAGGATATTGCTGGCACCAGCAGAACCCAGACAAGCTTCACCTTTGGTTGAACGTAAAGTTCCAATATCTAACCAGGTTTTGTCAACAACAGTTGCTGCATTCCGCTCAAGCATGACGCGCAATGTGAAACTCCCAATCACTGAAAGGCCAACCTTGTATTCAACGAAAACGCACAAGCATTATCCATTATATATTTCGCAACTTTTGCCAGGACTGGAGAAAGACAGGGCATCTTTTGACGACAACAGCTTGACGACAACATCCAATGTTGATTTCTCGGAAATGACCACCTTTAGACCGTTGAGCAGAAACCTGTGTTACCGAATGTGCTGTCACTGCAGCTGCAAAACGAAGCAAGCCAAGTGTTTTGGCCAGGGAAGATGTGCACGATCTTTTCCTGAACTTCCAAGCTGCATCAGGATTTTTGAGCTGAAGGAAGGTAACCTGGTGAACCTCACTCGCTCCATGCTGGCGGTCTTGTCGAACTCCAACCTCACTTCCATACTGCTAGCCTCTGACGGAATATCCCAACTAGAACCTGACACCTTTGTGGATTTCCCCTACCTGGAGATCTTGGATCTGAGCAACAACCAGATCCCCTTGGATCAACTGTCGATGGCCTTGAACAACATCACCAGCACAGGGTTTTATAAGTTAACGTTGGACAACATGGGGTTGAGGAGACTACCGGAGGACTTCTTCCGTGTGTTCACCAACATGTCGCTGCAAAAAGTCAGCATGAAACAGAACCAACTGCAGTCGTTTGACAGTGCGGTGTTTGCTCCTTTTGCTAACGTCATTTACGTAGAGCTGAGCACGAATAACATATTTAAGGTTAACGTATCCAATCGAATGAACATACAAGTTCTAAAACTGAGAGAAAACAACTTTTTAGAGTTTCCCGATCTTTGCCTTCATCAATCCCCTACGGTGGTGACAACTGCTTTCCCTAACCTACAGGGACTGTACATAGGCAGCAGCAGTTTGTCAGGCATACCGGCAAGCCGTCTGTCCGCAGCGTGTTTCCCTAAGCTGGCCAAGCTGGACATCAGTGCTTCAGACAAACTGTACAGACTGGACAACAACTTCGTGGCTGATCTACCCAGACTGCAGTATTTGGTGGTCAGCGAAATGCCCAAGCTGAGGTATTATGAACCGCTGGCCTTCAACAGTTCCTCATTGAAGAAACTGACCCTGAGAAAGAACAAAAGAATAGGGGTTCCCATGAAGAGCCATGGGTTCACTTTAAAGTACTGCCTTAACTTGGAGGTAATTATTGTTTTATTTGAATACTCTAATCTCATTATTTAAAGGTGGAACCTGACGAATGAGTTTTTTTGCCAGAAACACGTCGAGATCACCAGAAAGACAGCCTTTTCAAGGATCAGAACACTCACTTTGCTCTGGTTTGTTAGAAATTAAACCGTCAAAACAGCGATTCCTCCTTGGCGGAGATGCCGGAGAGAGTAGCCATTTTGGATGGGGTGGGTGGAGGTCACTCATTTTGGTTGAAGCGTCTTCTTTTTTTGTAATGCAATAAAAACAAATTGTTGGATGGGGTGGGTGGAGGTCACTCATTGTGGTTGAAGCGTTTTCTTTTTTTGTAGTGCAATATAAAAACAAATTGGAGCTATTTCCTTTGCTGTGATCGAAACTCCTTTACATCAACTGTATAAAATAAATAAACTAAAAAATAAACAGGCTTATATTGCGAAAATTTCGTGCAAACGATTTGGCGGCTATTAGAAAAGAGACGCCACACGCCTTCTCTTTGAGTTAAATAATTTGACTTCCAGCACCTCCGCCAAGGAGGAATCGCCGATTTGACGGTTTGATTTCTAGGAAACCAGAGCAAAGTGAGTGTTGCAATCTCTGTAAAGGGTGTTTTCCTGGTGATCTCGACGTGTTTCTTGAAAAAAACCTCATCCGTCAGGGTGCCCCTTTAAGGCTAATCAGTTGTATCAGACACCTGACAACATCATCCAAAGCAATTTGTTTATCACAATCAATGCGCAGCTCTAAACCCTTTCTAGGACTTACAGGCGACAGCATAAAACGTTCCTGTTACATGACGTGCTACGCTTGATCAGTCTGGTTGGTGTACAGCTTAGTCTGATCATAGAACTGTTTGCTTTACTCTTTGTTTTACCACTATTTTTCTTTTATTCCGCTTTTGATTAAAAAGATCAGGTTTTGGCAGTATTGCTTTTCACCTGTTTGTTTTTAATTAGGATATCTAGTCTGAAAGATTTTTCGGGTCGTTTTTTTAAACTGTGTGTCTTTCAGAAAAGAAGAGTAAAACTAATATTTGAACTTCGGATGGGGACATAAAGCTAGTCTGACCCGTGCGCTTTACACACGTAAAAATCCCACGGCAGTTGAAAGTCGGTAAGAGCAGGGAGAAATCCCGCTGCCTGGTATGGCCAAATTGATAGGCAGGTAATCCAAATGTGCCCACACCCCCTCCTCACCCTGTGCCCCCCGCAAAAAAAGAGGGTAGGCGCTGCACTTTGACGCACTCTCTGGGGGAGAGCAGGTAGGTAGGTAGGTAGGGACCAAACAAGCCGTGAAGCTTTTAAAACAGTCACATCTTTTATGTATTTTTTTATAATTATTTTTCTCTCGGTCAAGGTTGATGCGGCATACATTTTCCTAATAAAGCATTATTAGTCATAGCTTCTAAAAACTTCTAACAAAATTTGGTAATGCATCCAGACAAGTTTTAAGCATATTAGTATAAGGTGCACATTTTACATCAGTAGGCAATTCGTTCCACATGTTAGTAATTCTGTTACCAAAACAATTTTTTCTTATGTTAGTATTATATCTTTTAACAAAAACTTTACCATAGGCGTTTCTAGTCATATTGCATTGAGGAGATGACAAGAAATTACTCCAGGACAAATCCACATGATTGTTGAATATTTTAAGTTTCTATAAGATATCCCCTTGTTCTCCTTCCTTTAAGTGAAAATAAATTAAGGTACTATAATCTGTGGTAATAACGCATGCTTTAACACGCTTGGTAGCTCTGCGCTGAACCTTTTCAATTGCTACTGACTGGTACTTAAATTTTGGAGACCAAATAATGTTGTCATACTCTAAGTGCGGTCTAACTAAAGCTTTGCAAATATCAAGATCAACACTGATAAATGTTCTTTTAATCAATCCTATCATTTGGTTTGCTTTATTGATGCAGTTCTGTGTGTGTATATCAAATGAAAGCTCTTTGTCAAAGGTTACCCCCATGCAGATCTTTTTCTTGCTCACACACTGTTACTGGACAAGGGACATTGCTTTTTTTCCATGGTGTAAGTTGCATTTAGATTACTTTTACCAACGTACATTACCTTACATTTATCAGTATTAAAATACAGGTTCCATTCGTTTGTCTAATCTTGTAATTATTTAAAATCTTTTTGTAATATTTATTGTTCTTGGCTTTATTAAAAATCTTAGTATTGTCTGCGAATACTTTACAAGACGACTCCACACTTTCAGGCAGATCATTTATGAAAATGGTAAATAAGGTAGGACCCAAGATGCTTCCCTGAAGGATTCCACTAAGAACGTGTGCCTTAGACGAGTACATTTCCCCCACTCTAACTCTCTGGTATCTGTCAGTAAGGAAGTTTCTAATCCAGTTGTGTACATTACCAGCTATGCCGTAAGCTTTCAATTTAATTAACAGTCTCTCATGTGGCACACTATCATACGCTTTCTTGAAATCCAAATATACAATATCAACATTATCCAACAGGTCAGTTATTTCCTCTACGACTTCAAGAAGCTGCGTAGTACAAGATATTTTATTTCTAAAGCCATGTTGACATGGAGTATATAGATTATTAACATTCATATGATCTGTGATTACATCTCTAACAAATTACTCTAAAATGTTGCAAACAATACATGTTAAGCGTAAGCTGACAGGTCTATAGTTACCTGGTTGAGATATTGAACCTTCTTTTTTTTATATAAATAGCAGCCCGAATTTCGCACAGATAAGTCTCTGTGACTAGAATATACCAAATGCCAATACCAAATACCAAACTTGTAAGCATCATAGCTCAGAATCTCGACTCGTACGTATTTCAAACACGAGACATGAAAAACATATATGACAATGTATGTTTATTTGTTTTCAAACAGCATAGAAAATACAATACTTCCCCTCTTCACAGCCAAGCAGTTTCCAAATGATCAAGTTTAGACAGAAAATTAAAATAAAATCATTGTTGTTGAATTCAATTCAGAAGTGTAAGAGGGAGGGAGAGGTTGGAGAGTGGAGAGGGTGGAAGTTAGAAACAGTGACTTCATTCTCATGAGTTCAGATGTGTAAGAGGGAGGGAGAGGTTGGAGAGTGGAGAGGGTGGAAGTTAGAAACAGTGACTTCATTCTCATGAGTTCAGAAGTGTAAGAGGGAGGGAGAGGTGGGAGAGTGGAGAGGATGGAAGTTAGAAACAGTGAGTTCATTCTCATGAGTTCAGAAGTGTAAGAGGGAGGGAGAGGTGGGAGAGTGGAGAGGGTGGAAGTTAGAAACAGTGAGTTAATTCTCATGAGTTCAGAAGTGGAAGAGGGAGGGAGAGGTGGGAGAGTAGAGAAGGTGGAAGTTAGAAACAGTGAGTTCATTCTCATGAGTTCAGAAGTGTAAGAGGGAGGGAGAGGTGGGAGAGTGGAGAAGGTGGAAGTTATAAATAGTGAGTTCATTCTCATGAGTTCAGAAGTGTAAGAGGGAGGGAGAGGTTGGAGAGTGGAGAGGGTGGAAGTTAGAAACAGTGAGTTCATTCTCATGAGTTCAGTATTGTAAGAGGGAGGGAGAGGTGGGAGAGTGGAGAGGGTGGAAGTCTTTAGGTGTGATTGTAAAACCTTCATCCTTGAAAAATAAAGATTTCAATGTTCAGTGTTCAATGTTAGGTTCGATTGTTTCTGTGGGCAGAAACTGCAGATCATGAGCACTGTCATGAGAGTACAGGAGGAAACCATGTGGAACCTTTTGGCCCCCCTCACCTCGCTGCGAGGACTGTACCTGACGGGAGTCAGCATGTATGTCCTCACCCCAGACCTGCTGTGGAGATTTCCTAGATTGGAGGTGACGAGAGAGAGAGAGAGAGAGAGAGAGAGAGAGAGAGAGAGAGAGAGAGAGAGAGAGAGAGAGAGAGAGAGAGAGAGAGAGAGAGAGAGAGATTTCCTAGGGGGGGGGGAGAGAGAGAGAGAGAGAGAGAGAGGAGAGAGAGAGAGAGAGAGAGAGAGAGAGAGAGGGAGAGAGAGAGAGAGAAGGGGGGAGGTATGAAAATTAAATGAAATTTAAAAAAAAACAATTATTTAGGCCTTGCCCCCTGGTAACAAGGTCCCTCCCACGTAGGCATGATAGCTTAAACTGTAATGGTAAATTATCTTCCTGGCTTACCATAAATCCAATAAAAATGACAGGAGACAAAACATAGACCGGAGACTAGTCATACCGACCAGACAGTCTGGAAAATATCTGTTAATTTCTGTCTGTCCATCCACCGTCAGTCCACCCTGTAAGAGATTGTGTTGTATGTAGGTATTTTAAATGTGAGTTGTGTGAGTGCGATATGTAAAGTGCTTTTTTAAAAAGAACTAGCGCAAACCCGAGTACCGGTAACGCCTAGTACCGGTAACGCCAAGTACCGGTAACGCTGAGTACCGGTTTCGCCGGGTCCGCGAAATATTATATTATTACTTTTGTCTCTCTCCCTCCTTCCATCTTCTTCTCTCATCCCGTTCCACCCCCCACTGCACCCCTCCCCCCCCCCCCCCCCCCACCCCCACCCCCACACGCGTTAACCTCATACTCAACGTCATTGAGCTGGAAGACAATAGCGGTGAATAGCGGGATGTTGTACTTCGCTAAAGTTATCTCCGCTCTCCAACCCTTTTGTTGCCCGCGCGCGCGCAGTACCGAGTTGTTTCTGTGTAAACTGTTTGTTGTGGACGGCTTGAAAGTTTGGGTCCGTGCAAATGTAAATTGCCTCATATCGCGCGCGTTTATGAATGGATGCTGTTGAAATTTTGCAGCACTATAGTCACTGTCCCTGGTCATGCACGTTCCAAATTTCGAGTCAATATCGGGTCTCGTTTCGCCACTGTTTGTGCAAAGGTGAAGCGGCGCATATCGCGCGCGTTTATCAATCGATTCGCTGCCAGTTTGGCACACAGATAGTCACTGTCCCCGGTCATCTACCTTCCAAATTTGAAGGCCATCCGTTCAGAAATACCGGAGATACGGGCGCCGAGATTAGGGCTGATAGCAAATTTGAAGAGATTCGGTCGAAAAACGGCGGAGTTATAAGGCGCGTTCTGTGTTTCACACACACGGACTGATACACGGACAGTTGCCTTTTTATAATATGATTTTAAGTACATGTATTTTGAATATCTTTTGTGTGCGTGAGGTAAGCTTACTTTTTTTTCTTTTCTTTTTTTCATGTAAAGTGCTGTGAGTCCTACTGTGGCAGGAGAAAAGCGCTATAGGAGATTTATGTATTGATTATTATTATTATTATTATTTTATATTTTTTTAAAATTATTAATCGATCAATCAATCAAATCATTTATTGTCCTTTTAAAACAGTGCATAAAAGGAAATTTGGCTGCTGTCACCAGACAAACAAACAACAGACAAGTACAGTGAAAAGATGATCATGACACAAAACATTATATTACATTAAATTAGTCATTATAAACAGTACGTTAATTATATACATTATAAACATTATATTAATTATTAAGACTAAATGATCAAACTAAAATTAAAGCATGACCTGCGTGCGCGCGCTGAGATAGAAGTATAGTCCACAATACTATAAGATAAAATACATGAATAAATACCATCACAGTAAACAAAGCAACATGAATAAAAAGCAGTCATAAAAGTGTATAAAGAGCATATCACACTATTAAACCATAAGGCAATGCTGACAACATGAGTAAAATAAATAAGTGTACATAAATAAAAATTTAAACAAACGCAGAAGACACAGACAGACAGACAGACAGACACACACACACACACACACACACACACACACACACACACACACACACACACACACACACACACACACACACACACACATATCTTAGATACAAAAAACTGTTTCACTAAAAAGTAGCGACCACTAACATTACAATAAAAATAAGGAAAAGCTGTATTAAAAGTGTGAATAAAGATATCACATGCATGATTCATAGAAACAATGCTGACAACGATAAGTAAAATGAATAGGTTAAATATATAAAAATCAAACAAACACAGAAGAGACGGATAGACAAACTCTCTCTCTCTGTCTCTGTCCTCTCTCTCTCTCTCTCTCTCTCTCTCTCTCTCTCTCTCTCTCTCTCTCTCTCTCTCTCTCTCTCTCTCTGCTCTCTCTGAATAGGTTAGATATATCTCTCTTAAACAAACACAGAAGAGACGGATATCTCTCTCTCTCTCTCTCTCTCTCTCTCTCTCTCTCTCTCTCTCTCTCTCTCTCTCACACACACACACACACACACACACACACACATACGCGCCAATGCACACACACACACACACACACACACACACACACACACACACACACACACACACACACACACACATGGGGTTGATAAATAGTTGAAGAACATGCAATAAAACAAATATAATATAAAGAACGGATGTAAAACAATGGATTATTATTATTATTATTATTATTATTATTATTATTATTATTATTATTATTATTATTATTATTATTATTATGAGCTATCTGACTGGTTGGCTGCAACATATTAAACATCAGTCTGGCCAGGTTTGCACTGTCCCAGTGCTTCTTGTTTTTGCTTTTGGGCGTGCAGCAGCTTTCTACTCTAGCCCGGATTCTGCACCCAATGAGGCTATATACTGAAAATGATCTGCCCCTGTCTCGTGCAGTGAGATGTGTGTGCCATCTACATAAGATTATCTCCCTTGCCTGTCATGAAGTAGCATAGCATAGCAATTTGGCACTATAGGCTTATCTTTTAAACCTTTAAAGTAGTAGTACAGAGCCACAGAAAATTATCTGCCCCTGACTCGTCACTAGGTGGCATGGTCAGTTCAGTCCTAAAATCACCACCCTTTTGTGTCTCTGGGAGGTAGTATAAAGCCCCATTTTCGTATACAACAATTCTCTCGAATATTTTTTCACACTTGCCACATGATGTCTTTTCATTCCCTGAACCATTTTGTTTACAAGCAGATCGCCTTATCTTCATTCTTTGAAAAAGTATTTTTTAAGACGAAATTTTAGTGTTGTTTTTTTACTTCGTTTATTTTCTCCTCTTATCATATCATATCATATCAGTTTAGGCTCCGTAGGCTTTTGAAGCCTTTTACCCTCTAGATATTTTTCATATATAGTATAAATTTATATATTTTCTTTTTGCCCGTGAATTACTTTGGCTTTTGTGTATTATGTTTTGTAATTTATTTCTCCAAATGTGTGGAGTACATAATAGTATTACATTTTTTGTCAATAAGAGTTTTGAACATATTTAGTGATGATGCATTTACAGTTTCATTAGAAAGACTGTTCCATGCAGTTAGTAAAACAAAGTTTTGAGCTGAACAATTGTTATTTATTTTTTTGTTAGTTTGAAATTATGCCCTCTTGTTCTTTTCTTATCAGTTAGAGTTAATAAAGTCTTAGTTGTGTTAGGATAATAAAACTTCTTAAGAATTTTATACACCTCAATCAGATCGCCTCTAAGACGTCTGTATTCCAAACTAGGTATTCCCAGATACTTTAGTGTGTCTTCATAGTCCATATTTCTGGTTCCAATAATTGTTTTCGTAAATCTCCTTTGGACACCTTCTATATAATCAATATGATTTCTTAAAAAGGGACACCAGACAGGATTTCCATACTCTAATAAGGGGCGTACTAATTTTTTTATAAAGAGGTACTCTAATTTCCTTTGATTTATTGGTTATTGTTCTGATTAGGAGTCCACCAGTACGGTTTGCCTTTTTAACAGTATCGTTGATATGTGGTTCAAAAGATAGGAATGAATCAACTATAACAACAAGGTCTTTCTCCGCATTTAATTGTGCTCTCAAGAACCCTTCTAACACCACCATCATTCATAAAATACTCATGCATTGGGTTCTTTTTTCAAGATGCATCACTTTGCATTTTTGACTTTTAAAATTCATCAGCCACTCTTCTGACCAATAAACGAAAGAATCAATACACTTCTGATTTTTGTTGGGATTCCATATTATGATTTACTGTGGAATAGGCTTTTATGTCATCTGCAAATATTTTAACTTCACATTCAACCTTTTCTGGCAAGTCATTTATGTAATAAATAAAAAGGGTAGGACCAAAGACACTTCCCTGAGGAACTCCACTTGTAGCTTGTATTTTATCTGAACAAGAATTATTAACATTGACATACTGAGTACGTTCACATAGAAAATCTTCTATCCAAGATAACAGGTTGCCATTAACACCATAACCTCTTAGTTTGTGTACAAGTCTCTGATGTGGCACAGTGTCGAAAGCTTTGCGTAGATCTAAATAAACAGCATCATTAACGATTAATTCATACATTTTCAAGCTCGAATAGTAGTTTTCTCTATAGCTCTTCATCTCTTAATGCTAACGTGTAGCGTTTTGATGTTTTATAGTTCAATTGTACACGATTATCTTTTACGAACATGTCCTTATTTTCTTTCCCTGCCAGGAAGTGGACGTTAGCCTTAATGGCATCACATCAGTTAGACTGGGTCAAGCGTTGCAGAACGTGACCTCGCTGCGCTCACTGAAGGTCCGGTCCAACCGAATCACCGTGGTCACCGAAAACACGCTTCCCTGGCCCTTCAGAGGCAACCTGACCTTTCTGGACATCGGCATGAACCCCTTCACCTGCTCCTGCGAGCAGAGGTGGTTCAAACGGTAAGGATACAATCTATAGATTTTCAAGCTCGAATAGTAGTTTGAACCCATTCACCTGCTACTGTGAGCAGAGGTGGTTCAAACGGTAAGGATACAATCTATACATTTTCAAGCTCGAATAGTAGTTTGAACCCATTCACCTGCTCCTGTGAGCAGAGGTGGTTCAAACGGTAAGGATACAATCTATACATTTTCAAGCTCGAATAGTAGTTTGAACCCATTCACCTGCTCCTGTGAGCAGAGGTGGTTCAAACGGTAAGGATACAATCTATACATTTTCAAGCTCGAATAGTAGTATGGACCCATTCAGCTGCTCGTGCGAGCAGAGGTGGTTCAAACGGTAAGGATACAATCTATACATTTTCAAGCTCGAATAGTAGTTTTCTCTATGACTTATTATATTTGCCTAATGCGTTTTTTGTCGGGATTGTTGATATTTTTGTCCGTCTGTTCATGTTCTTGTTTGTTTGATTGTTTGTTTGTTTTCGTCTGGTCATGTGCCTATCTGTTCGTAGCTAACTTTACTCCCAAAAGTTCTGAACAGACTTCCATGAAAGTTTATGAAGAAATGCCTTGATTTGTTGTTGTTGCTGCTGCTGCTGCTCCTACTGCTGCTGTTGCTAATGTTGAACTTGTTTTTGTTGTAGTGAATTTGCAATGTCATTTAAAACCCAGCTTAACAACCTAGTGACAATCCGTTACGACGCATGGATGACCGATGTGAAAACTGTTATTTCGAATTTTTTTTAAAAGGTTGACTTTTCCCTCTATAATGTAATTGCCTTGATAGGCTGCATGATACTAGTACTATGACCATTAGTACGACGACCACCACTACTACTTTTACTAGCCTACTACGACTGCTACTATTAGTATTAGTACAACAAATTTTACGACAGTTCCTGCTGCAGATACTACCACTCCTACTACTACTACTACTCCTACTACTACTACTGCTGCTGCTATTGCGGCTGCTGCTACTACTTCTGCTGCTGATGTTGCGGCTGCTGCTACTACTTCTGCTGCTGCTGCTGCTGCTACTACTACTACTACTACTACTACTACTACTACTACTACTACTACTACTACTACTACTACTACTACTACTACTACTACTACTGCTCCTGCTGACTACTGCTGCTACTATTACTACTACTACTACTACTACTACTACTACTACTACTACTACTACTACGACTGCTCCTGCTGCTGCTACAACTACTACTTCTGCTGCTGTTGCTGCTGCTGCTACTACTACTACTACTACTACTACTACTACTACTACTACTACTACTACTACTACTACTACTACTACTACTACTACTACTACTACTACTGCTGCTGCTGCTGCTGCTACAACTACTACTTCTGCTGCTGCTGCTGCTGCTACTACTACTACTACTACTACTACTACTACTACTACTACTACTACTACTACTACTACTACTACTACTACTACTTGGAATGACGTCACGCATTACAGATGGCTGGACGACGTCACGCGCAACGGCAGCGTCACGGTCAACAACTACCTGACTCCCTACAGCCGTTTCAGCTACGTCTGCGAGTTCCCGCCGTCCAAGAGAAGCCTGCCCCTGATCCAGCTGAAGCTGACGGACGAAGAGTGCGAAGAAGTGAACATGTTTCTCGTGCTGGGGATCTCCGGGGCAGGTCTTCTGGTGCTGGTCTTTTCCACGGTGCTTCTGGGTTACCGTTACCGCTGGTACCTCAAGTATTACCTGTATCGGTGTCGACGTCGGCGACACGAACGGGTAGGTATATTTATTATAACAACAACAACAACAAAACATCGAACTAATGTTGGTAGTTGTCAAGTGAAAGAAAAAGAAGAAGAAGAAGAGGAGGTGAGTCCTCCAGTCAAACGATAATTTTGAAGTAAAAAACACATCCAAATGATGATGGTAGTTGTCAAGTGAAAGAAGAAGAAGAAGTGTGTCCTCCAGTCAAACCATAATTGTATTAAGAGATGGACATCGCTCACAAAGGCTTTTATCATTGGTTGCCATTAGCATGGGCCAACAGTAACATGAGAGGTGTACAACAGATGATTTTCTATGGTAATGGGAAATCGTGGTACAGTTTAGTCTCTTGTAGAAGACTATGTCTCTCAAACGAGGGGACCTTGGCACCGGCTCTGGAGCTGCAGCCAAAGGGGTGGGCTGGCCTTTGGGGACCTTCCCCAGTGCCAGCAGTCTTCGGATTCCTTTGGCCGAGAGAGTTGGGATCTACTCTGAGCAAGGCGTCTCCACTATAACAAATTATCGCCCAGCCCGCCAGAATAGCATCTGCCCCCTGTGCTATCTGGCAGTCATGGTCGGAAACGACGGACTCGGGCGGGCATACACCTAGATGGTTTTCTTTTTTATTTCATCAAATCATCTGGGGAGGGGGAGGGGATGGTAGCGGGTGGAGGGAGGGGACGTGGGAATGGGGATAGAGTGGAGTGGCGGATTGTTGTTGTGATGGTGGTGGTGGTGGTGGTGGTGGTGGTGGTGTGTGTGTGTGTGTGTGTGTGTGTGTGTGTGTGTGTGTGTGTGTGTGTGTGTGTGTGTGTGTGTGTGTGTGTGTGTGTGTGTGTGTGTGTGTGTGTGTGTGTGTGTGTGTGTGTGTGTACGTGTGTGTGTGTGTGTGTGTGTGTGTGTGTGTGTGTGTGTGTGTGTGTGTGTGTGTGTGTGTGTGTGTGTGTGTGTGTGTGTGTGTGTGTGTGTGTGTGTGTGTGTTTTGATATTCATTTTTTAATGTTCTGTTGGAATATGACATTTAAACAATTATTCAAACATACAGTGATCCTGACGATTTGTCTACTGCCTGCTGCTATAAACAGATTTTATGACATCTCCACTACCATTATGTTGCGCAAAACCCAGTTTTGAAATAAACAAAAACAGGAGGCAAAGCCTTCAAGGCTCACTCGAACAGGCACATGAGGGACAACAACAAACAAAGATTGAGGGGGGGGGGGGGGTAAAGTACAAAATTGCCAACAAATAATGACTTTGAGATTGAGGGTCATAAACATGAGGGGGGTATGTTTAAAGCACAAGATTGCCAACAAATAATGACTTTGAGATTGAGGGTCATAAACATGAGGGGTATGTTTAAAGCACAAGATTGCCAACAAATAATGTACTTTCATAAGTACAAATGAAACTTTCGTTAATGGATACAACTAATTAACTTTTTTTTAAAGTGCCCGTGCACGAGAATCGAACCCGGAACCTTTGGCATGAGAGCCAGACGCTCTACGCAATGAGCTATCGAGGCTGTCACTGTGGATGACTTTCTTAACTCATGTTGCCTGTTGAATACTCTCTAACCCACTAATCTAAAATGTTGTCTGTTTGTTATCTGTTTACAGTGTTGTTGTAAGTATTTAATTATCAAAAATCATTAATGTTTGAAAGCTTGCATACACATCTATGTGTGTGCAAAGTTTGATCAATGAACGCCTTTTAGATACCGAGAAAAAGCCAACGTTAAAGTTACCACAGACGGACACACACACAGACAGACACACAGATACCCGGAAAACCGAAGACGCGTGAAAACATACTCATTTTCGTGTCGTTGACACGAGCGAGCCAAAAATCTTGGCTCCTCCTAGGCCTACATCCGTATCTTTTATTCAGATAGCAGACTGAACACCCATTTGTGCCGTAAGACCACCATTTTGAAGGGATGGAGAGTACCTCTCTTAGTCATGTGTCTTATGACATGTTTTCTGTGAACTTCAGAGTGTTGACAAGTTCTTTTCTTTGTACCGTCAGGATGTACATGGCTGACGTTTGCAGAGTTTACTTTTATTACAAAATATTTACCAGGAAACGTTGATCATCTTTGACGTCAAAACAAAATAATAGTCAAACTGAGCGATCCATGAAGTAGGCCTAGTCTGTATTTCTGTCATGTGAGTTGTGAAAAGCTCACATTGAAATGCAAAACAAACCGGTTTTTTTCTCCTTTTTTTTAAAGTAGGATAAAATCATTTACACCAAAGTGACTCTATCGCTGTGCTCAGAAATAGTGCTGTCCAAGAATGTTCTGACTCAATTCTAGTAAGTGTAATTCTACTTGTAATTTTGTTTCCTCATCAGAAATCATTACACAACAGACGGAAGATAGTACTGTTATTGTCATTTTGTTTCCTCATCAGAAATCATGACACAACAGACGGGAGACAGTACTGTTATTGTAATTTTGCTTCCTTTTCAGAACTCCTACACAACAGACAGAAGATAGTTATTGTAATTTTGTTTCCTTATCATAAATCCTTGCATGACACACGGAAGATAAAATCGATCTATAGATACAACAGCATTTTGTACAAACTAATGTCACTACAAGTACAATATAGCATGCAAACTTAGCTAGACACCTAGCTATAATATAGTATGAAAGAAAAATCTCAGTGAATAGCCAGCTCCGTACCTCTACTCTGAAGGACTGAAAAGTTAGTGCATTTGAAATGCAGAATAGTTTGCTTTGATAAAACTTTTCTGTGTCCAATGTCTTTATTTGTGAACCTCAGAAACAAAACCAGTTAACGTTAACTTTGAGTAATGTTCCGTGTTCAAAAAAAAAGAAAAAAAAGAAGAGAATTATATAAATTGTGCTGATTTACTTTTTTTCCCAATGGGGGAGGGACAGTGCCTTATGCAAAGACAGCTTTTTCGACCTAAGAGAAGGTCTCATCAGTTTGCATGATCGGCCTGCAATTTGACTGTCCAGTGCCATGCAAAGACAGCTGTTTCGACCTAAGAGAAGTGGCACTGGACAGTCAAATTGCAGGCCGATCATGCAAACTGATGAGACCTTCTCTTAGGTCGAAACAGCTGTCTTTGCATAAGGCACTGTCCCTCCCCCATTGGGAGAAAAAGTAAATCAGCACAATTTATATAATTCTCTTTTTTTTTCCTTTTTGAACACGGAACATTACTCAAAATTAACGTTAACTGGTTTTGTTTCTGAGGTTCACAAATAAAGACATTGGACACAGAAAAGTTTTATCAAAGCACCTAGCTATAATATATCGATATATATTGAAAATTCAGGACTTTCCTGGTATTGCAGTATCTCCAGGATCGTCCCGTCATCAATGCATTTAAAAATGTCCCGCATGTGCCTTTTCCTGGCCGGAGGCGGTTAAGCGCATTTTCGTCATTCAAATGCAAACTTAAGGCATAAACCATGTTTATTTATAATTTTTATAATTTTAACCGATTATATCAAATGACTAGCAAATTAAGGACATGATGAAAAATAGCTCCCCAAAAGCCAATTTTCAAACCAGTATTTCGACCAAACTTGTCAAGGCAAACAAAGGATGATGCTTGTGGTACACGTGGTTAACTTTGACTTTTGCGAACATTTGGTCTTTCCAGGTGTTCCCAAATAAAGAGATCAGTGAATATCAGACCCTCTGGTGTGCTCTCCAAAGATGGCGCAAAAAACACATGATATATTTGGTCCGGCCATTGGTTTGAATAGGTTTTGATTCACCAACAACACATACAACAATTTATACAAAGATG
>CM065688.1:53437384-53442384 GCA_017654935.2 Phymorhynchus buccinoides | reverse complement strand
CTTGGAAATTGTACTTTAATACATCAAAATGTAAAGTCTTACATATGGGTAACAGTAACACTTGTAATAATTATACTTTGACTAAGGATGGTACCAGTTATGTTATATCAAAGTGCACAAAAGAAAAGGATTTTGGTGTAATGAAAATTTGAAATTTGATAACCATATTCATGATGCTGTTAAGAAATCAAATAAATGCTTGGTATTATTAAAAGAACGTGTTCATACTTAGATCGAAGAAATAATGTTTTACGCCCTCTTTGGCCTTTCGGCCATGTGGGGCAAACATACTTAGATCAGGATACTTTCCTGCATTTATACAAGGGTTTAGTTAGACCGCATATAGAATATGGTAATGTTATTTGGTATCACAAATTGAAAAGGCAATCAGCATTAATAGAGAAGGTACAAAGAAGGGCAACTAAATTAATTGATGGATATAATAACTATTCGTATAGAGAGAGAATGGAACGCCTGAATCTTCCAAGTTTGAAAGCAAGAAGAATAAGAGGAGATCTAATACAAAGTTATAAAATATTTAATAATATTGATGACTTAAATGCAACAGAATTTTTCAAACTAACAAATTATGAGAGAACAAGAAATAGCACTGATAAAATATGTATTGAATATTGTAAAGCTAACACAAAAAATATTATTTTACTAACAGAGTTGCACCTTTATGGAATCAACTACCAACTAACATTAAGAGAGCACCTAATACTAACAGCTTTAAAAATCAGCTCGACCAATTAAAATTTTATAATGACATAATGTACGAATACGATGATTAATTCATCGCAAAATCCCGAGTGTAGGCCTACGATAAGGGAAGACGGGGTAAAAAGCGCATGGGCGGGTAAGAAGCCCACCCCAATTATCTCATGAAATGAAGCAAATTTCAGTCTCATTTTGCCCATGAGACGAGCGTTAATGTCTAGCATTCGTCTCATGGGCAAATTTGACTGAAATTTTCTTTATTTCATGAGATAATTGGGGTGAGCTTCTTACCCGCCCATGCACTTTTTACCCCGTCTTCCCCTATACCTTGAGTATGTAAAAATAAAACCGAACAAAGATGGGACTTTGAAAGCCTAACGCCTATATTATTTTTGTCCTTATTCCTAATCCTAATCCTAATTTTTAGTGTGATAGAGGATCAAAATGATGATTCAGATCAATAAACTACATCAGTGTGTGTGTGTGTGTGTGTGTGTGTGTGTGTGTGTGTGTGTGCGTGCGTGTGCGTGCGTGCGCGTGCGCGTGTGCGTGCGTGCGCGTGCGTGTGTGCGTGCGTGCGTGTGCGTGCGTGCGTGCGTGCGCGCGCGCGCGTGTGTGTGCGTGTGCGTGTGTAGATTCCCTCTTTTTTTAAAAACGACTGGACGGATTTTGATCAAATTTACCAGAAATGTAAACACGTCACTAAGACAGCTTCCTGTCGATGTCCGTGCCCTTGCTGATTGATGTTGACTTGTTATGAGTTTTAAACAAAAAATCAAAATGGGCCCAATGTTTGCTTACAATCTACCTAATGTATATTATCAAATTTGGCGGAGACGTAAACACCCAATAACCAAAGCTGTATGCCAATTTCCATGCCTCTGCTATGACCCTGCTGGTTATTAGCGATGTCTGTTTGATTTTTTTGTATCTATCCCACTGCGCTCTAGGGAGCCCCATGACTCTTCAACCTTACTGTGATATAAATATAAATGTTGTTCTATCCGAGACCAGCAGTTCAAGGGGAGCGAATCTATGTTAGGCCGTCAGGACGCAACCAACCGAGGAGACACTGCACTTCTGCTGAGTCACTTCGGTGGAGTTCAGTGGAGCCTATTCAGGACACCACCTACTAAGCCCCCAACTGACGACACTATTCTCTTAGTCGCGGAGCCAGCGTGAGTGAGGTCCTCCTCCGAGGGCGCCACCACGACCGTCCACCGACAGCTCCCCAGAACACACTGATCTCCATGACTGGATTGGAAACCGAAACTGAGGTCACCATGAGAGCAGGGCATGCAAAGTCACAGAATTTGATACATTTTTCTTTTTAATGCTTGATGGAAATGAGGCGGATGACTATGATGATGATGACGATGCAATGGAATTCCGTATCGGTCTATTATGCCTTTCATAATCATGAAATGCATTTCGTAATCATGGGCGATCTAAACGCTCGTACTGGAAATTTAAATGCACAAGAGTTTTCTTTTCCTGAAACATATATTAATTCTCTTGATGATGCAGATATAGATTAACAAAATATAACAGAAATTCCAAAGATGCTACAATAAATAATTTTGGACGATATCTGCACAACATATGTGAACAATTTTCATTGTTGATTTTGAATGGACTTGTCTCAGGGGATAGATATGGCAAAAACACATATATAGCTCATAATGGTGCTAGGGTGATTGACTATATTTTGATGTCAAGATGTCTTGTTGATTTTGCTCAAAACCTGCGAGTCATACCAAGAATTGAATCTAAGCATTTGCCTTTAGAATTAAGATTCAATGTTCTTCCATGTTCACTTAATATCAGTCATAAGCCTAACAAATTTGTGCTTGAAAGACTTATTTGGAACAATGAAAACATTAATGATTATTTACAAGCGCTGTTATCAAAATAAGTTTTATCCATTATTGACCAGGCCACTGTTCTAATAGATAAAGATATAGATTTAGCCATACACAAACTAAATGAAGGCCTGGCTCTGACAGGACACTGTATGAAAAAGGTTATTGTAATTGGTAAGACACATAAGCCATGGTTTGATGTTGAATGCAAAAGGAAAAAATCGGAAGTTAAATGTTCTCTTAGGACCTTCAATTGCACTGACAAAAGACAGGCTGAAGTAATTAGAGCTGACTATAATGTTAAAAGAAAAGAATACAAATATTTATTAGTCAGAAAGAAAGTAGAAGATAACAAACGCACTTTGGAAGTGTTAAAAGAAAACAAAACTGATGCCAGAACATTTTGGAGCACTATAAAATCAAGAATTGGCAAACTCTCGTTAGGCAATTCTGTTTCAAAGGAAGAATGGCACAACCATTTTCAAAAGGTTTTTGACAGCAACCGTTGCCCGGAAGACGAACTGCAATTCAGTAATGTAGATCTTGGTGTTAATTCTGATTATTGGTCTAGTACAGGTATGGATACATCGACGCTAGATGCTAATATATCTGAATCTGAAGTGAGGGGTGCTATTAAAGCATTGAAAATAGGAAAGGCCTCAAGGCCAGATGGCTTAAGTGCAGAATTTGATAAACATGCTTCCCCTTATGTTTTTCCTTTTCTTACTAAATTGTTTACATCTGGATCGTTCCCACATTCATGGTCTGGATCATTAATCCAGCCTATTCATAAAAAGGGTGATATTAACCTCCCTGATAACTACAGGGGCATCTCGTTGCTAAATATAAGTAGCAAACTGAAGGTACTAGCGGTTTTAGTACCCGCTTCGCGCGTACAGACCCAGTCCTTTTAGTGTTCCACAGAAAGCTATTTGTTTCAAGTAATTTCCTTGAACAGAGGCAACTGTTCTTTTCATTGATTGTGGTTAAGGGCAGAAAAGACCCTACAAGTGGTATACCACCATGAAACAATATAAGCCTAATGGATAAACGCTTTAAGTTGGTTTATGCTGTCGATGAGTATTAACAAAATGCATGAACAAATTGGATGCTGTGAGAGCATCAGATATATTATTTTTGCGATTCTCGATCTTTTGTTTTTGAAAGTTTCCACAAATTGTTGTTGCACTTCTTACATAGATTTTCTTGTACATAATTTTTATGTTGTGCCTCTTACGTGTGTTAAGGGAATCGATTTGCTGATGATGTGTTGGATACAGATGTTTCCTTATGTATGTTGAGCTTAAGCTTGACAAACCATTTCCTATGGATTTTTTTTCTTCAGGAAAACAGCGTTCCATTTTCTCCGAACAAGTCTACAAAAGATTGCAGTTCAGATTTCACCAGTTTAGAACAACACCGCGTTTTCTCTCTTTTTTCTGATTTCAAGAGACGAGTGTACTCATTTTTCCCTTTCCTTTTTTTATATTTTTCCTTTTTTTTCAAAATCTTGTAGTTGATAGTTATACAAGTAAGTGCTAGTAATAAAGCAGTCTGCAATCAACAGTCAATTCGTTTATAGAGTTTGATAAGAGAGATATGTGATAGAGCGTGCTCTCTCTCTCTCTCTCTCTCTCTCTCTCTCTCTCTCTCTCTCTCTCTCTCTCTCTCTCTCTCTCTCTCTCTCTGTGCATATTATCTACTTAGTTGTTAAATTATTAACAAGTTTTGTATTTACCTTATTTCATGTGTTTCCTCTTTCTCTCTCTCTCTCTCTCTCTCTCTCTCTCTCTCTCTCTCTCTCTCTCTCTCTCTCTCTCTCTCTCTCTCTCTCTCTCTCTCTTTTGTGTGTGAGAGGGGTGGGGGAGAGGGTGGGTGGGGGGTGGGGGGGGGGGGGTAGATAGACGGTTTTGTTGTATCTATTTTTTCTTCTTCATGGATAATTCTTCGATGATTACTTTTTGCATGCTTCTTCATTATTTTTGTGTTGAATATATTGATTTTCTTGCATGTTTGTTTGAGGGCAAGATGTAAAAAAGCCCATTGTGTGCTTACTCTTTTTCCCTCAATAAAAAAATTTCGTTCGTTCGTTCGTTCGTTCTCTCTCTCTCTCTATCTCCCAATAGATCTCTCTCTTTCTTCTTTTTTTTTCTTTTTTTTTTGATACGTGATACGTGGTATACGTGGTATTTATTATGCACAAGAACATCTTTGCGTCTTCGAAAAAAAAAATCATCATCATCATCCTTATACAAATGCACCTCCATCGTGACACTGCAGTGGTATTTATTATGCACAAGAACCTCTTTGCGCCTTGGAAGAAAAGAAAAAAAAAGAAGGAAAACCATTCATTCGGCTCTAGCTCTAAATGGACACTCGCTATAGTATAATGTATCTTTGGCAATCCTCTTTTCTAGC